>JALPQI010011175.1:0-37280 GCA_025490895.1 Thaumatotibia leucotreta | reverse complement strand
GATTGAGTTAAATTATAGAATGTGGCTTTCAATAAACGGGTAATACTTTGTCATTGCCATCAGAAATAATTCAAAACAGGTTATTTATATTTAAGTTTATGAATAACCTGTGAAATGTAAAAGCATTGTTAACAGTATTTTCAACGCTATTGAATTCAAATATTAGTCTCTGATCTTCATAATTATGCGAAGATACAAAATGGGGATAGAAGAAAGGGCAATTTGCTCCAAGCTACGCCAAATTTTAAGTACAACACCACCACTACCAGTGGAGGAAATATAGTACCTTTAGATTCGGACTTAGAATGCCTTAAGGGACTCAGCGACAGGACTAAACGAAAATCTCTAAGTGTTGATGTGTGTTGTGTGTTACATCAAAAGAATAAGTTCTGTCTTGATTATAAGGATCCAAAAATTCTACACTGACAATTTACTACGTATTCAAATGAAAAAATATAAATATCAATAACTGAAAAAAAATTGAACCAGTAATTTAAGCAAATAAAATAAAATTTTTAGCAATTAATCAATACAACAATAATAAAATTATAATTACCTGAATCAGGCAGAGTTGGAGGCAGATGGTGAAGATGGTGAAAGGAGACATGATTTGGTCTTTAGTTTTCAAAGTCACTTGAAACTATAATTACTTTTTAGCTGGTGTTCCTTTTATATCAAAATGATTTCAAAAGAATGTTAGACACATTGATAATTTCATTGCAGGTGCATAAATGACAATAATTTTATTTATATCTCTTGAATTATATTGTTTAAAACAATGTATTCCGATACTTCAGACCTCCACACGTGATGTATTGATAATTTCAGTTTAATTGTTATTGTTATCGGACTTGAAATAACAATGAAAGGAATTTTCGAGCAGAGATAAAAATTCATTTAAAAGCTGGATCTTTTCAACGATGAAATTATTCTAGTGAGAACTTCCGCTAAGAAACCTTAAAATGGCCTTTAAAGTTGTGATCGTCTGCGCTCTGGCTCTCCTTGTCCAGGTAACTAACTTTATTCATATTTTCATAAGCTACCCTATTATATTTAGTACCAAAGTGCCATTTTAAGACAAATCCGAAGTATCTACTTGTTTTTTTTTATGACATTTAGACGCAGTTTATATTCTTTGTGTGTTTTGTTTGACAAAAATGTCTACACAATTGTATTGAAATGGTATCGATTATAAAATGCTTCTAATATTAATTACTTTTTAAAAAAAAAGATTTTATTTAAACCAAAATAACGAACGTTTTCGATTTAAACGGGTATAGAAGGACCATTTTTTTTCCTAAACTTAATGTTCTACTGATTTTTCGTTTACTTGATTTACAAAGAACAAAAGTAGATATTTTTGTGATATGAGGCTTGCAATCATGACCAGCAATTACTAACAAATAAATAGAAAGATGGTTTGTAATGAGTAATGAAATACATGTACAAACACTCAAAAATGAATATAAAATCTACAACTTTCTAGTTTTCGGTCGGAGCTTTATACATATATGGATAAAACAACCTTCGGATTGTTTCTGTTCGTCACTTACCTTAATTTTTGTTGCAGTCTATCGCTGCTGGCAGAAGCTGTGGCTGCTCATCCGGCTGCGGCTGCGGCTGCGGCTGCGGTTCAGCGTCCATTTCTACCAGCGGTGGTGACCTCCAGGTTACCAGCGTCGGGCCCATCTCCCCCTCCGGCATCTCTGTCTCCTCTGACCTCGACCTGAGCGGCAACTTGGACGTTAACGGAGAACTGCCGTTCCTGAGCGCCGTGCAGTTCCAGGGCAAATATGATACCAAGGGATCTGGATGCGTCGACTACAGCTGCGGCTGCTGCGGAGATGTGGCCATCACCAGCGTGAACTCTGGCTGCGGATGCGGATCTAGCTGTGGATGTGGCTGCCGTTAATTTGACAACCAATGACAAAAAAACAACACAACAATTTATTTTTGCTGTTTGTGTGTTCAGTCTTCACTCACAATTATTTTGGTCAATTAAAAGTCTTAGTGCAATGTAACGTTTTGTTTTCAATTCCAGCAATGGAATCGCTTTATCTAAATGAATAATGTTTTCAATGTGAATATTGATTTTATGTCAATAGTGGTTCCTCGGTGATGTTTCACTAGGCAGCCACTATTGCACTAATATATTATGTATCACATAAATTATTATAGTGCGTAACATTATTGTTGGTCATACCTAGGCTAGACTGGTAAATAGATAAATTGCGTTCAAATTGAAAGGAGTCTCACACCACGTAGAAGGAAATCATGTCCAAAACTAGCAAAATAGCTAAGTTTAAGCAAATAATATTGAGCGTAGAGTGTAGCGATGCATAAAATCCGCACCTTAAGCAAATTCTCAAGAATATTTAATTGTTTTTTTGTTGAAGCTGGTATCAAATTTGACGAAAACAAGCCTATAACAGACGATGGAGAGTAATTTTAATCTCTTATCGATCGTAGTTATTGGCAAAATAGGTATCCAATCAGTTATTTTGTGAAATAAACCTCACCCGGATTTCGACTATCAAAACGTCTAAAATCTACCTGTTGGCATGGTCGGGTGTTGGCCCGGCGCTCACCTCTACTCTTATGTACGAACTTGCAAGTGCAACAGAGAGACAACATAATGATGATAGTTCATGGTAGGCTTATTGGTCCAATAGCTGCTTCAGAGTCTTCTAACGACGCAGCAGTGTTGCAAAGCCGTTTTAAATTTTTGCAGTATGAAAAAATGTTCTTCCCATGTTCATTTTAAGGACAAAATTTCCTTTGGTACCTAATTTGGCTTGGTAGCTGGCTTCCATATAGGAAAAATATTCCTGATTCGAAGCTGGCTACGAAACGTTATTTGGTCCCATCTTGTAGCCAGTTTTGGTAGCTGACTTCCAAATGAGAAAAATGTTCCTGATTTGAAGCTGACAATGAAACGAGAATTCTTAGTCGTAGGTAAGAAGACGGCGTCTAATCTTAAAGAACAATGACAGGCTTTTTCCATACTGCATTGTATAGAAACATTTTTAAGACTTCTTGTAAGGAAATTTTGATGTTGTGAAGTGCTTCACTATCACCTATCTTTTAACTTGAAAATCGGGCCCATTTGGTAGCTGGCCACATGGTGAGAAAACACGTTTCTGATTTCGTTGCCTCTCTACCAAATATGGCTACCAGATGGGACTAAAGGTGAAATGTTCGGACATAACTAGAACATGCTAGCGAGTACGTGAGCGTGTGGTGATGTCGAGCAATATATTTACCTACATCCATATCATGTTATATACGCATACCACGCATCGAGTTGGCAAATTCTGAAAATATTTCTGCAAAAATATTGTTGGACAGAAGCTATAATTACTGACTATCCTTTCTTTAGTCATTTCATCTTCATAAAAACTAGTCTAACGAAAAAACTCGTTAAGGTTATGGCAATTCGTTACCAAATTCCTGTGGCTTCCTTCAGGGACTCGGAAAGATTGCTAGTGCCAGCTAATTTTGCCACAATTCTTCTGCCGAGGGTAACATAGCTATTTATATTAGCGTACTTATGCTTCGGAATAAAATCACGAATTTCGTCGATATTGTTACTGGCACATACATTTTAATGTTACTTTTACCTACATTAGGACACTCAACTTACTAGTACTATTTTAAGATAATTGTAAACTTTGCGTTCCCCAACGGACGAGACAAGCATCCGGCTGTTCTTCCTTCCCATGGTCTTAGATTTTGGAAACGTTCAAATTGGCAAAACAATGTCACATAATGAGGATTTAGGTTCAAAACAATAAATTCAAATGTCTTGGTAAATTATTTTATTTCCAGTAAACGTCAATCAAGGAGCATAGTAGATCTTGAATCGATTTAGTTGAAACTGTTGGTGAAGAACTTAGCAGCCGCACCCGCAGCACTGGCCGCAGAGCTTGACGGAGCCGCAGGCGGGCGCGCAGCCGCCGAAGCACACGGAGCCGCACACGGGCACCTTGCCGTCGACGCAGGTGCAGCCGCAGGCCTGGATGGGGCCGGCCGCGCTCACCACGCCCTTGCCCTCTCCGCCGTAGGAGCCGCAGCCGCTGGAGCAGCCGCAGCCGCTGGAGCAGCCACAGTTCTGGCTCAGCGCGGACTGCAAAAGAACATTCGATAAGACTTACATTCTTGAAACACATCAACGCACAATGCAAGTTCGTCGTTTTTTCTAAATATTATGTTTTTAATAGTAATGACTATATTGACATGTGTTTTTTACATTAAAGATATTGAATTTGAATTTTAAATTTGTAAAAAACTTACAAGAACGTCAATAATTTTATTTTTCTCCTTAATTTTTATTAAAGTAATAAGTTTCGAGCAATTCACTAAGTGATTATACATTATAAGTATTAGGTGTCATATACCAAAGAAAAACGACCAAGATCACCTATGACCGAGGTGGGGATCAAACCCACGTACTCAGCTTTCGCGACTGATGCCTGTACCCCTCGGCCACTCGGTCTTTCCTATGCCGGAAGACCGAGTGGCCGATAATTTATATAGTATTAAGCAGTGTGACTACTTTTTTTTTTTATGCTGTTGGTGGCAAACGAACAGACGAATCGCCTGATGGAAAGCGATTAACGTCGCCCATGGACATCCGCAACACCAGAGGCGTCGCAAATGCGTTGCCGGCCTTTAAGGTGGGAGTACGCTCTTTACTGGAGAAAAATTAAAAGTACAAATCAAAATATATAGTTAATAAATAATTTGATTTGTGTTTTCGCAATATGTTCAATTGATTATACATTAATTTAGTTATGTGATCCATAATACTAAGTATTTTTTTAATTTTTCAGTAATAAACAAATGAATTGTTTTTAGATAAAATAGATCATCTGTCATATACCTATCCCCTTTTTAATTTACATACGTAATACATTAATCCTGTCATTGTGGGAATACTATTGCGATCCGCTTGTCCAGCGCGGTGATAATGGGTATTATCACATAATGTGCTCATATGCAGAGTAATAGAAGAGACCTATATCCAACAGTAGACTACAATAGACTAAATGAGGTCAAAGAAATCAATGAGTAAGGATAAACTTTTCAAAAATATTATTTGGAACAATATTTACCTGGATCAGACAGAGCTGGAGGCAGATGGTGAACACGGTGAAGGGAGACATGGTAGTAGAGTTTTCAAAGGCACTTGAAACTATAAGTGCTGATGTTAATTGTGAAGCTTTTATACTAAAGCGATTTCAAAAGAATGTCCAGACATTGATAACTCGTGCAGGTGCTTTAGAGGCAGGCTATTGTATATTGAAAATGTTTTCCTCTAAAACAATGCATTTAAACTGATAGTGGCTACAAACGTGATCAATCTTTACATTCTATTTAATTGTTATTATCAACTGACCTTCTGTTAACAATAAATGGAATTTCAGAAAAGCGATAAAAATCCATTTAAAAACTCGGACTGACATTCGAAAAAACATTCTTGTGATAACTTCCACTAAGAACAACTCAAAATGGCCTTCAAAGTTGTGATCGTCTGTGCTCTCGCTCTTCTGGTCCAGGTAATTATTTGTATATTATCCTTTCTATTTTATGTTTCGGTACGTAATTCCCTTTTGCTTGATTTTACTATTTTAATGCAGCTGTTTATTTAGTGATCTGTCAGTAAGGTCTGTTCTGCCCCGCCAATGTCATGTTCACTTTCAAGTGATCATGAAATTATAGTCTTCTGATTATTTCTTAGTAATAGGACCCCTGTTGGTAAAATTATTTCATTCGATAAAATGATTCCTTTGTGTTGCAGTCTATCGCTGCTGGCAGGAGCTGTGGCTGCTCATCCGGCTGCGGCTGCGGCTGCGGCTCAGCGTCCATCTCTACCAGTGGCGGCGACCTCCAGGTTACCAGCGTCGGCCCCATCTCCCCCTCCGGCATCTCCGTCTCCTCTGATCTCGACTTGAGCGGAGACTTGAACGTTAACGGAGAACTGCCGTTCCTAAGCGCCGTGCAGTTCCAGGGCAAATATGACACCCAGGGATCTGGCTGTGTCGACTACAGCTGCGGCTGCTGCGGTAATGTGGGCATCACCAGCGTGAACTCTGGCTGCGGATGCGGATCCAGCTGCGGATGCGGCTGCCGTTAATAAGACCACTAAGTCCACCACTCATCAACCACCATTTCGTTATTTTTGGCTAGGTATGTGACTATGAGTGGTGTGCAAATTTTTTGAAATTCATGTTGATATTTCAAAATAATAAAAAGATGTATTCAAAATATGTTTTTTTTTTCATTTCAAAATCTACATTGTCTATTATTATACTATATTATTTGAAGTACCTACCTCATGTAAAATAATTTCAATGAATTATTAATTGTGTGATTTGCAGTGGATGGGTTGTAGTTACATGTATATTGGCTTCTTTCAACAACAACAACAACTACTCATATTTTTTTATTAAGGTCGTTATTAAGGCCTTGACTAGAAAATCAAACTTAGTAGCCTTTATAATTGAACAGCTTTAGGAGAAATCGGAACCACTAATCCTCAAATTGTTTCGCTGCTTGACCGCGTGGTGATGGCAGTGAAAATAGATTTGTTATCGCCTCAACTCTTCTCCTGGGTGTCGTAAGAGTGGACAAACGGATTGAAGTTTCGCTAGCCATTCATTTATTGAAGATTGATGCATCATTAGTCATCATAGAGGACTGTGTCAACACTAGGGTGGCCAAAAAATGTTATATTCCCGTTCCACAGGTTTTATTATTGTTCATGACCCCTAAAAGTAATGTATACCAATTTTCAGAGTAATCGAGCATAGAGGTCGCTCAAAATTCCACAATTCGGCAGTACATAAATATATGAAATGAAAATCTCCCCTATTTAAAAAAAAACTGGTGTCAGTTTCAATGGCCGTAACTACAGATTTTCAATTAGGGCTACCCATTTAAGCATAATATTTATTTATTTTAGAATTTTGGAAAAATGTACATTTTAGATTCGTATGAGATCAGCGAAAGTTTAACCGTTTTGAGCGACCAGTAAATTTATATAATAGTACAAGTTAGGTCATGTAGAAGAAAGATTTTTGGAAAAGAAAAATCTTCATATTTTCGTGAACCACCCTGACACTATCGCGATGACAATTCCGCTTTCCCAGCGTGGCGATTATGGGTACTTACCTCCTAATGCGTCCTTACGTTTATTTATTTGGGATTTCCTAAAATTATTTCAAGTACTTAATGCCGAAATCAAGAAACGTCTGTGAAACAAATGCACACAAGACGCAAGTTTTTTGCAAGCACTCGTGACGTCGCGTCATCACATCACTGACATTACATCGTATCGTCACGTGTGCCACTGTGCGCCCACGTCACGTCATGGTCATGACGTTCGTCACGTACAAAACGATCGCTTTTATGAATGGATATTAACTTTATCTGTCTATGATAATACTATAATGTTGCCAACTCTCTGCGGCTAAGATCAGGTTATCTCTCGCTGGTCTTATAAAAGCGTAATTTAGTTTAGTATAAGTAGATAATATTTCAAACTCATCCACATAACTGTATTAAAATACTTATCAAAAATATTTCTCCCATTTTTGAAGTATTGTACTTAAAGTACCTACTAACTTACTAATTTAATAACGAAATATTTTGATTTGTGTTTTTATTTTTTCCCAGTAGTCACACTACTTATTATTGTTTATTATAATTTTCAGAAACACTTTTCGTATGAAATCAACATTTCCGAAAATACGAGTTTTGAAAGCCAAATGATTATGCCCTCATTTTAACAGTTGTAACTTGTATCAAATTTATGATCACAAGTTTTGTTTATGAAAGAAAATCAGCTACCGAAACTTGATACAATTTTATAGTAGGTACCTATAATAGGTACCTACTATAAAATTTTATAACTTATATAACTTCAAAACAGCACGCTTCGCAAGAGTCATAGCAAAAGCATGTCGTCATGACATAAGGCAAGTGATGTAAGTGATTGAAACCATATTCAGCTTTAGTTCATACTTTTATTTCAAGAATGAGATGGTACATAACAATGTAAATGAACGAAGAGATGCATTTAAATGATTGGTGGCAAAATATCTAGCAACCGCACCCGCAGCACTGGCCGCAGAGCTTGACGGAGCCGCAGGCGGGCGCGCAGCCGCCGAAGCACACGGAGCCGCACACGGGCACCTTGCCGTCGACGCAGGTGCAGCCGCAGGCCTGGATGGGGCCGGCCGCGCTCACCACGCCCTTGCCCTCTCCGCCGTAGGAGCCGCAGCCGCTGGAGCAGCCGCAGCCGCTGGAGCAGCCACAGCTCTGGCTCAGTGCCGACTGTAACACAAATTTATGATTCCAATTATAGAAAAAATATTGGTTTAACTACAGAAAAAATCAGTTTGAGGGTTATCTTTTTGTATTGCTTGGAAATACCTAAGAGAATACAAAAATAAAATCTGAGAAAATCTCTGTGTGATATAATTGAGTTAAATTGCTTCTATTGAGATAATAAATGATTAAATGTCACTTTTAATAAAAAGTCACTTCTTTGTCATTTGCCATCAAGAATCATGCAAAGAAAAAGCATTGTTAACACTATCTTCAACGCTATTCAATTCAAAGATTGGTCTCTGATTTTCATATGCGAAGAGACAAAGGGGGGTTAGAAGATAAGGCCATTTGGTCTAAACTACGCCTAATTTTTATGTACACTACTACCACTACTTACTAGCGGAGGAAATATACTTAGTAACTACAGGGTGGATAATGAATGAGTAACCCGACAAACTTGAAAGGTGTATTCCTGACCACATTTTGGGACTATAATGTCATATGAACTTGTGTGGGTTTTAAGTAAACCACCACCATTAAGTACCAGTGGAGGAAATATAGTACCTATAGACCCAGACAGAATGCCGTAAGGGACTAGGGTCCCTAAGCGATAGTCTAGTATGTATTGATGTTTTTGTCACATCAAATAATAAGTTCGATCTTAATATCTTAATAAGGATCCGAAAAATTCGACAATGACATTGTAGGTTTGGTGTTGAAAAAAAATCGAATGAGTAGGTAATTAAAAAAAAAATAGTTAAGAAAATCATCAATACAACAATAATAAAATTATATTTACCTGAATCAGGCAGAGTTGGAGGCAGATGGTGAAGATGGTGAAAGGAGACATGTTTTTGGTCTTTAGTTTTCAAAGTCACTTGAAACTATAATTGCTTTTTAGCTGGTGTCCCTTTTATATCAAATTGGTTTCAAAAGAATGTTAGACACATTGATAATTTCATTGCAGGTGCATAAATGACAATAATTGTATTTATATCTCTTGAATTATATTGTTTAAAACAATGTATTCCGATACTTCAGACCTCCACACGTGATGTATTGATAATTTCAGTTTAATTGTTATTGCTATCGGACTTGAATTAACAATGAAAGGAATTGTTGAGCAGAGATAAAAATTCATTTAAAAGCTGGATCTTTTGATCGATGAATTATTCTAGTGAGAACTTCCGCTAAGAAACCTTAAAATGGCCTTCAAAGTTGTGATCGTCTGCGCTCTGGCTCTCCTTGTCCAGGTAACTAACTTTATTCATATTTTCATAAGGTACCTTATTATATTTAGTACCAAAGTGTCATTTTAAGACAAATACGTAGCATCTACTTGTTTATCATTTTTTATTATGACATTTAGACGCTGTTTATAAACTCTTTGTGTGTCTTGTGTGTTTTGTTTGACAAAAATGTCTACACAATCGTATTAAAATGGTATCGATTATAAAATGCTTCTAACATTAATTACTTATTTTTTTAAATTAGGTTTAGTTTTACTCCAAAATAACGTACGTTTTCGATTCAAACGGGTATAGAAGAACGAAATCGTTTTACTAAACTTTTACTTTGTACCTATGTTCTATAATTTTTTCGTTCACTGAAATAGGTAACAAAGAAGTTAAAGATATATGGCTTGCAATCACAGAACTTGCAATTATGACCAGCAATAAATAACAAATAGAAAGATGGTTTGTAATGAAATTAATTTATTTCAAAACGAAACAGTCAAAAATGTAAATAAAACTAATCTTTCTAGTTTCTGGTCGGAAATATACATTTGGATAAAACAACTTTCGGAATTGTATCTGTTCGTCACTTACCTTAATTTTTGTTGCAGTCTATCGCTGCTGGCAGAAGCTGTGGCTGCTCATCCGGCTGCGGCTGCGGCTGCGGCTCAGCGTCCATCTCCACCAGCGGCGGAGACCTCCAGGTTACCAGCGTCGGCCCCATCTCCCCCTCCGGCATCTCTGTCTCCTCTGACCTCGACCTGAACGGAGACTTGAAGGTTAACGGAGAACTGCCGTTCCTGAGCGCCGTGCAGTTCCAGGGCAAATATGACACCCAGGGATCTGGCTGCGTCGACTACAGCTGCGGCTGCTGCGGCAACGTGGGCATCACCAGCGTCAACTCTGGCTGCGGATGCGGATCCAGCTGCGGATGCGGCTGCCGTTAATAAGACCACAAATTACGCACTCATTAACCACCATTTCGTTACTTTTGTTTATGTAACTATGAGTTGTGCGCAAATTTATTGAATTCCATGTTGATAATTCAAAATAATAAAAGGATGTTATCAAAATATTTTATTTTTCATTTCTAATAGGTACTACGTTATTTAGTACTATTTTAAGTTTGGTACCTATTAAATTGAAATACTTAAGTACGTACTAATAATTACAAAGGATTTCAAAAATTGTGTGGCTTGCAGTCGATTATGGGATGTCTGGGTTTCTTTCAATAACAACAACAACTCCTCAAAAAGGGTCAAGGAACATAATTATATTATCACAGCTGGTAGAAAGCGTCAAAGGAATAAGTCTGCTAAGGCCAAACATCGGTTGGAATCTGGACCAAACTACACGATTGAGCTCCAAAACCCGAGAAGCCGAACATATATTCATCGTACTTAGCCTAAAAGTACGTGAAGCTATGAAATTAATAAACATCGGAAATGTAATCAAAATGAGTGGAAAGGAATCTCTTCCGCGTGGAATTCTCTGATTTATAAATGTAAGCGTGGTAAAACATCAATTTTGAAGCCATTGGATGTTATGAGTTTTGTGTTTATGCCTATAGTTGGAAATTTCTGAGAATTAACTTTTGACAGTTATAGATTAAACCTCATAGGGTGAGGCTAACCGTTTTTCCGATAGTCTTAACGTTATATATATGTTTAAGGCTCATTTCTAAAGTGTCAACAGTTAATTCTTAGAAATTTCCAACTATAGTTGACAAAGCTAGCCTAGAAATGAATAATCAAGACCAAGTTGTACGAGTAGTTCGCAAAACCCGCGCAACTAGAAGGTATTGATATATTTTCTCGCCAGGCTGTCTGCGACCACAGGTGTAAAGTTATGCCCGAAACGTCAGGATAATATTAAGTTTATGCGAGACCCGTTTGTCGTTAAAATATGAATTACGCATCTCTTTTTTTAATAAGGTCGTCAGTAAGGCCTCGGCCAGAAAATTTCGTAGGGTCGTAAATTACCGACCACTAATCCTCAAATCATTTGGCTGCCACGTGGTGAAGGCAAAAAGAATACGTTTGTTACCGCTCCGACTCTTCTCGTGGGTGATGTACTTAATGCAGAAATCAAGAATGATTTCTTTGAAATATGTAAATGCACACAAGAAAGCACAATTTTTTTTTATATGAAAGTTTTTTTCACTTTGGATCCGTCACTCGTGACGTCGCGTCATAACGTCACTGAAAACCTTCTTCGTATCATATCATGACGTGTGCGACTGTGTGTGTGGACGTCACGTCTTGGGCATGAAGTTAGTCACGTACGAAACGACCGACTTTATGAATGGCATTAATGAATGTATACAAATTGTATCTGTCTTTAGAGTTCTTAAGTCAACAAAGATAATACGTTGAAAAAAATCAGGGCAGATCTTACTTATTTGGTGTAAAAGGTAAACTTAAATAAAAAAATATATTTTGGAAACCAGAGGCAAGGCATGCAACCACGCACCCGGTTGCATGCCTTGCCGTCCCCACAACTGGGTACACTGCTTGACAATGATTTTTTGAGAATTGCGGTGGCGTTGAGATTGGGGAGCAAGGTGTGTAACGCGCATCGATGTATTTGTGGGGTGATGGTGGAGGAGAACGGCCACCATGGGCTTAGTTGCCAGAGGTGCGCCGGCCGTTTCCCTAGGCACCATTCGATCAACGAAATTGTTCGTCGGGCTTTAGTGGCAGCGAAGGTTCCATGTGTCCTGGAGCCACCGGGCTTGTCTCGTTTGGACGGGAAAAGACCCGACGGGCTTACACTGGTTCCCTGGCGCAGAGGGCGGTACCTACTGTGGGACGCAACATGTGTCAGTACATTTGCTGCGTCGCATTTGAGGCACACTGTCAGGTCGGCGGGCTCGGCGGCGGAAACTGCTGCCAGGAATAAACACGCCAAATACTCTGCCTTGGGGGTCACGTATGACTTTGTGCCCATTGCCATCGAAACGGCTGGGCCCTGGTGTCACGAGGCCGGTGAATTTTTCCGGGAGCTAGGTAGGCGGTTGAGGGAGAGGGGTGGTGACCCACGTTCTAGTTCATGGCTGGTTCAACAAGTCTCCATCGCTGTACAACGTGGTAACGCAGCGAGCGTGATGGGGACTTTTGGACCAGGCGTGGCGCAGCAGGGTTTTTAGTATAGTTTTAGTATTAGTTTGTTATTTTAAGTTAGTTTTTATTGTATTGTATATTTAAATTATTTGGGTTATTTTGTAATGGACGTGATTATTTTTGGAATACATAATGGACTAACAAAAATAAAAATAAAAACAAAAACTATACTATGCTAAACTAAGCCTACCTTAAGGACTACGGGGACCTAAACTATATGTACAAATGTCTCACATCGCTGTCACTGGGCAAAGTGCCTGGCTGCGTTGCCTCGCTGAATGGCAATGCCAATTCGTTGGGCGAGGAACGAGCCAGCTCTAGGTTCACTCGAGGACCGGATGAGCAAATAACTTAATTTTTAAAAAAGTTTAATTGCTTCCGGTCCCCAGGGGCCAAGAGTCTCCACTGCGAACGGCGCAAATATGTAGCTGTCACCTAAAGCTGCATATTTGCGCCGCTTTGCAGCTTCAGCGGAGGCCGCAGGCCCAGCTCTCGTCAACGTCGTGCCCAGGTGGGACGGCGCCAGGGTGTCCACACATGTGACATCCCAGACTAAGGGCCGTCCTTGTTGCCAGGGCACGAGAGTCATCCCGTCTGGTCTCTTGCCGTCATCACGTACCAGGCCACAAGGCTCTAAAGTGGCCGGCATGCTGACACTGACCAGAGCCCGACGGATGATGTCGTTAAGGCTAGCGTGGCGCGACAGGCGACCAGCGCTCTTTGAGCATGCCAGACCATGGTGCCCCAGCCTGTCAACTATTGTGCCACAGAGGCAGCGATGTGGAACGACTAGGTTCGCCCCGAGTCGCAAGCCGACAGCAATACGGAAACTGTTAGGGTCCAGAAGGTTTCCGTAGTTGGCTGAAGGATAGGCATTGAGCCAGTACCCAGACTCCCTTTCCGAAATCGCTAATAAGCGGGCGATATATTTGTTGTTGAATTTATGAGATCTGTTTGCACCCACCGGCAAATGGGTCCGTCCCAGAGTATCTGGCTATTGCCATTAAAAGGCGGATCTACCCCTGGACAGGTCAGTCTCCATGCGACCGATGGATTTAGTATTTTTCCAGTGAGAGATAGCGTGCTGTGTACCGAGGACAAGAAAGCCGGCAGGGCGACGCTGGAGATTTTACGTAGACCAAGACCACCGAACCTTACTGAGAGGGAAGCGATGTTAAACATTCTGGAATCAATTTTAATATTTATAATTTTCTCAATATGTGTCCAAATGATGTTGTCTATATTTTCACAAAGGTGTGTGAATTTCCAAAAAGGGCTGCATCGCATGACATAAGTAAATTTTGGTACGAAATGACAAAAACGAATAATAAAGATGGCCATGTGCGGATTAATTTGAAGTAGGCGGTCTGAAAACGAATTAAAATGTTGTATATTTTTATCGATGAAGTCTGGGATAGCTTCATCAAATACCGGCGCACCAAGGAGGTGAAGCGAAGCTTTGGTGTGAATTTTGATGCCCGGCCAGAGGTTTTCAAACGATCTTATAATTTCACATTTATTTTGAATTGCTGGGTCGACGTAAAGTTCACATTTGTTTAAGTTTAGTTGTAAGCCTATGGATTCGAAAGCGGATTTAATGGCTATGAAATCATCTTTGACAGAGCTAACTTCACCCCCTAATGTGCCGTCGTCTAAATACCAGAATTAAATATTGAAGTAAGTTCGGTGATACATGGATGGATACAAAGGCTGAAGATGGCCGGGCCCAGGGGGTCACCTTGCTGGCAGCCGACAGATGAGAGTATGGTATGGCTGTTAAATTTGAGGTGCGTGGAGGAGCTGTAGCATTGCCAAATGTAAGGGTAAATATCTGGGACGGATTTTTTAACTTCATTTAAGATGACATTTCTATTGACCGAGTTGAAGGCATTCTTTACATCTAATTTTAAAAGGACTGAATTTGGGGATTTTTGGAGAAAGGTACGGCAAGCATGGACTGCTGCCTGCAAGATAATACTATAATTTTGCCATTTTTCTGCGGATATAATAATAAAGCTGTAATTTAAAATAAGTAGGTATATCAATCTCCTTCGTATCCCATACTAAATGTGATTTTTACGATATTGTTGGATATTCTGTAAAGACTTAAGTATCATTTCCTATTCTTATTTACTTAAATTTTTTTCTCGTTAAGTTTCCAGAAATATGGGCTTCAAAAGCAAAATAAATTTTAGCTCCCTTTGAAAACTTGAAACTTGAATAAATGATCCCAAAATAACTTTCCATACAGAATAAAAAAACATGATAATTAGATTTATTGCAAAGATATGTATACTAATTTTGAAACAAGTTCAGCTACCGTAACGTATTTTGAATGAGTAGGTATGACCTTATATGTTATTGATAAATTTGATAATACCTATTTTTATAACTTCAAAATTGCTTGCCTCGCAAGAGTGGCAGCATAAGTATTAAGTATGTCGTGATGAAACAAGATAGGGATTCAAACGATATTCAGCTTTAGTTCATACTTTTATTTCAAGATTAAGATGGTACACAACAATGTAAATGAACGAAGAGATGGAGTCAAATGATTGGTGAAAAATTTTAGCAACCGCAACCGCAGCACTGGCCGCAGATCTGGACGGAGCCGCAGGCGGGCGCGCAGCCGCCGAAGCACACGGAGCCGCACACGGGCACCTTGCCGTCGACGCAGGTGCAGCCGCAGGCCTGGATGGGGCCGGCCGCGCTCACCACGCCCTTGCCCTCTCCGCCGTAGGAGCCGCAGCCGCTAGAACAGCCACAACCGCTGGAGCACCCACAGCTCTGGCTCAGTGCGGACTGCAAAACACATTTAAGGTTTCAATTAAAGATAAATTATTGGTTTAACTACAGAAAAAAACAGTTTGAGGGTTATCTTCTTGTATTGCCTGGATATAATTATGAGAATATAAATACAGGGTGTTTTTTTTTCGACCGTTCAAATTCTACGTAGAGAATGTGTAGGTCATACTGACCAACTTTTACTATGGGGACAAAGTCGAAATCGCGAAAAAAAAATCAGCTGTTTCATACATTTCGGCCGGCGTAATGCCGCCAATTTGTATGAAACAGCTGATTTTTTTTTCGGTTTTTTTGAACGGTCGAAAAAAAAACACCCTGTATACCTGGGTCTCTTTGTGAGAAAATCTCTGTCTGATGGGACTTGTCAATCTCTGTCTGATTGAGTTAAATTATAGAATGTCGCTTTCAATAAACGGGTAATACTTTGTCATTGCCATCAGAAATAATTTATAACAGGTTATTTATATTTAAGTTTATGAATAACCTGTGAAATGTAAAAGCATTGTTAACAGTATTTTCAACACTATTGAATTCAAATATTAGTCTCTGATCTTCATAATTATGCGAACATACAAAATGGGGTTAGAAGAAAGGGCAATTTGCTCCAAGCTACGCCAAATTTTAAGTACAACACCATCACTAGCAGTGGAGGAAATATAGTACCTTTAGATTCGGACTCAGAATGCCTTAAGGGACTCAGCGACAGGACTAAACGAAAATCTAGTGTTGATGTGTGTTGTGTGTTACATCAAAAGAATAAGTTCTGTCTTGATTAAAAGGATCCAAAAATTCTACACTGACAATTTACTACGTATTCAAATGAAAAAATATATATATCAACAACTGAAAAAAATTTGAACCAGTAATTTAAGCAAATAAAATAAAAGTTTTAGCAATTAATCAATACAACAATAATAAAATTATAATTACCTGAATCAGGCAGAGTTGGAGGCAGATGGTGAATATGGTGAAAGGAGACATGATTTGGTCTTTAGTTTTCAAAGTCACTTGAAACTATAATTGCTTTTTAGCTGGTGTTCCTTTTATATCAAAATGATTTCAAAAGAATGTTAGACACATTGATAATTTCATTGCAGGTGCATAAATGACAATAATTCTATTTATATCTCTTGAATTATATTGTTTAAAACAATGTATTCCGATACTTCAGACCTCCACACGTAATGTATTGATAATTTCAGTTTAATTGTTATTGTTATCGGACTTGAATTAACAATGAAAGGACTTTTCGAGCAGAGATAAAAATTCATTTAAAAGCTGGATCTTTTCAACGATGAATTATTCTAGTGAGAACTTCCGCTAAGAAACCTTAAAATGGCCTTTAAAGTTGTGATCGTCTGCGCTCTGGCTCTCCTTGTCCAGGTAACTAACTTTATTCATATTTTCATAAGCTACCCTATTATACTTAGTACCAAAGTGTCATTTTAAGACAAATACGTAGTATCTACTTGATTATTTTTTTTATGACATTTAGATGCAGTTTATATTCTTTGTGTGTTTTGTTTGACAAAAATGTCTACACAATTGTATTAAAATGGTATCGATTATAAAATGCTTCTAATATTAATTACTTTTTTTTAAATAAGGTTTTGTTTTATACCAAAATAACGAACGTTTTCGATTTAAACGGGTATAGAAGGACCATTTTTTTTCCTAAACTTAATGTTCTACTGATTTTTCGTTTACTTGAATTACAAAGAACAAAAGTAGATATTTTTGTGATATGAGGCTTGCAATTATGACCAGCAATAACTAACAAATAAATAGAAAGATGGTTTGTAATGAGTAATGAAATACATGTACAAACACTCAAAAATGAAAATAAAATCTATAACTTTCTAGTTTTCGGTCGGAGATTTATACATATATGGATAAAACAACTTTCGGATTGTTTCTGTTCGTCACTTACTTTAATTTTTGTTGCAGTCTATCGCTGCTGGCAGGAGCTGTGGCTGCTCATCCGGCTGCGGCTGCGGCTGCGGCTCAGCATCCATCTCCACCAGCGGCGGAGACCTCCAAGTCACCAGCGTCGGCCCCATCTCCCCCTCCGGCATCTCTGTCTCCTCTGACCTCGACCTAAGCGGCAACTTGGACGTTAACGGAGAACTGCCGTTCCTGAGCGCCGTGCAGTTCCAGGGCAAATATGACACCAAGGGATCTGGATGCGTCGACTACAGCTGCGGCTGCTGCGGAGATGTGGCCATCACCAGCGTGAACTCTGGCTGCGGATGCGGATCTAGCTGCGGATGTGGCTGCCGTTAATTTGACAACCGATGACAAAAAACAACACAACAATTTATTTTTGCTGTTCGTGTGTTCAGTCTTCGCGCACAATTATTTTGGCCAATTAAAAGTGCTTAGTGCAATATAACGTTTTGTTTTCAATTCCAGCAATGGAATCGCTTTATCTAAATGAATAATGTTTTCAATGTGAATATTGATTTTATGTCAATAGTCGTTCCTCGGTGATGTTTCACTAGGCAACCACTATTGCACCATTATATGTATCACATAAATTATTATTGTGCGTAACATTATTGTCGGTCATACCTAGGGTAGGCTGGTAAATAGATAAATTGCGTTCAAATTGAAAGGAGTCTCACACCACGTAGAAGGAAATCATGACCAAAACTAGCAAAATAACTAAGTTCAAGCAATCTATTGGCCGTGTGGTGACGGCAGTAAGAATACATTTGTCACCACCCCAACTCCTCCTGCGGGTGTCGTAAGAGTCGACTAAGGGATTGAAGTGTCACTGACCATTATTTGATAAAAAAAAATGATGATGGGCAGCAGCGTTATCATACTGGACACATTACTGCGATCGCCAACCCGCTTGCCCAGCGTGGCGATTATGGGCATTTACCTCCTAATGCGTCTATACGCATAGTTAATAGGAGAAGCCTACGTCCAGCAGTGGACTATTATAGGCTGATGATGATGATGATGATGAAGCAAATTATATTTAGCGTAGAGTGTAGCACCAGCATATATACAACCTGCTCTGTGTCGCGCCTCCACTATACTTCCATATTTCTGACGGGAGTCCGTCTACGCCTGGAGCCTTATTGTTCTTCAGACTCATTACCGCTGTACGAAACTCCTGGAAAGTAGGCGGTTCCACAACCTCTTCGTACTCATTACCGCTGTACGAAACTCCTGGAAAGTAGGCGGTTCCACAACCTCTTCGTACTCATTACCGCTGTACGAAACTCCTGGAAAGTAGGCGGTTCCACAACCTCTTCGTTTCTCTTCGTTTCGTTTTTTCAGGATTCTGGGAGAATGAACGGCAACCAGATGAGTGGAATGTAGCAGTCGTCTGCCACATACATAAGAAGGGTTCCAAAAGGAAGTGTACGAATTATCGCGGGATAGCTTTGCTCCCAACTGCTTACAAAATTCTATCATATGTGCTACTCAGGCGACTGGAACCGTACGCGGAAAAAGTTCTAAGTGACTATCAGTGTGGTTTCCGACGGAATCGTAGCACTGTTGATCAAATTTTCCACCTCAAGCAGTTGATGGAGAAGAAGTGGGAGTACGGCCAAAGCATACACGCTGTCTTCGTAGACTTTACTAAAGCGTACGACAGCATTGACCGAAACGCTCTTTTTTCCATTCTGAGGAATTTTAACATCCCCAACAAACTGGTCAGTATGATACGGGTCGCTACTGGAGAAAGCAAGATGGTGGTCCGGGTCGGGGGCGAACTCACTAAAGACTTTTCGGTAGTTACGGGGCTGAAACAGGGAGATGCCTTGTCACCTATGCTTTTCAATTTCGTGTTAGAGTATGTCCTGAGGAAGGTTTTAGCGCTGGAAGGAGGACTGGAATGAATGGAAAGCATAAGGTGGTAGGGTACGCAGACGATCTGGCGCTACTGGGATCATCTATGGGCGACGTGCGGGAGGCGGTAGATGTCCTCGCAGAGGAGGCTGTGAGGGTCGGCTTAAGGATATCTCACGAAAAAACAGAGTATCTCCACATGAAGCGCTACAAAAATACCCGCGACAGACCGCAAGACCTACATGTTGGAGATACAACGTACAAAGGAGTGGCAAAATTTAGGTACCTACCATCACAAATACCAACACCCGTGACGAGGAGATCAATGTTCGAGTTCAGAATACCTTGAGATGCGCTGCTGCCCTTCATAAAGTGTTAGTGTCTAAACTTCTAAGTAAATCCACCAAAATCCGGATTTATAAAACCATACTGCGACCTATACTAATATACCTATATATGTTATATTTTGGGTTTTGGAAATGCGAAAGGAAACGCCCGTTTAGTAGACAGATTTATTTCGACTGACGGCCTAAGAAAATATATGCCTACCTACATATTACATACATAACACCTCCACCCTTAATTAATACATTAGCGATTAAGTGTACATATAGCTTATGAGTAGATAACTATAGTTAACTAAGATATAATGTCAGAACAGTTCATTGACCTACCTGTTAAACATTTTAGGTAGGTATAATCAAACATAATAAAAAAACAGTACGGCCACGTCCAAAAATATGCGTCCTCTCCGGAACTCATTACTAGAGAAGGTTTAAATCTGAATAATGTTATAACATATTTATGTAGGTGCCGCACATGCTCGAGTTACAATTCAAAGCCTACGTCAATAATAACGAAGTAATTACGTAACCACTTTATTACAATAGGTAGCCGTCCTTACTGTGTAACAATAAGTAATAAAAGGGAGTTATCTATCTTTAATCTCATACAATACTATAATGTTACAGAACATAATGTTACACGCTAATACACCGGAAATATCAAATATTAACTTAACTAAGTTATTAATTAATATTTATCTTTGTGATTAACTAATCACAAAGATGTCTTCAAACCCAAACCTAAAAGGGGGTTTGCGGATTCTAGGCCCCATGGGCTCCTTAGAGACACTACTGTCAGGAGGCGATCGGGCTCCAGATGTTGGATCAGATATATTATCGGGCAATTCACCAGTACAGGGTGCCGCTGCGCGTGTCGGCGAAGGCATGGGCGGGACAAGTGCCGGCTCGGTATTACGATCCCGTTCGCACCCCGTGGTGTTGCTCATGCTGGCGCGGTTCGCCGAGCCCGGTGCCTTAACTTCCGGTCGGACAACTGACTCGTCATCACTAGGAAAAACTAATGAATTGCGCTTAGCCACACTACCTCCCTCATTATTTAGCGTTACCCTCCGACTCTTTAATTGGTCTATATGTCTATGGACCCCGGTTCCATTGCTAGTGTCGACCAGATAATCCGTATCACCCTGCCTATTTTGTATCGTACCCGGCGTCCATTTATCGTTCCCTCGATACTGGCGCACCCACACGGGTTCGCCCGCACTCAGCTGGCGCTCGACGCCGCCCGCCGCGCGCCGCTGCCGCTCCTGCGCCGCTCGGACACGATTGCCGCGGTCGGGTATTAAACAATCGAATCTAGTTCTTAACGAACGTCCCTGTAAAAGCCTAGCGGGGCTCTCGCCTGTCGTGCTATGTTCGGTATTCCTATATTGCAAAAGAAATCTATATAGTGCGGTCTCCGCGTCTAAGTTTTGTTTATGGGCTTTTATAATTACCGCTTTGCAAATCTTTACCGCGCTCTCGGCTGCGCCATTCGAAGCCGGATGATACGGTGCTGATAATACTTGATCTACGCCATTTGAAGTGAGAAATTTCTTAAAATCTGCGCTCGCGTATGGGGGCCCATTGTCGCTAACTACCTGTTTCGGAATTCCAAATTTTGACCACAGATCCCTCAGCACGTGGATAACCGCCACTGCTGACGTGTTATTCATCCTTATTGCCTCGATCCACTTTGAATAGACATCTACCACGATGAGATAGGTCTGTCCTCGAATCGGACCGAGAAAATCCAAGTGTAACCTACTCCACGGCCTGTCCGGCCACGCCCACAGGCGCGGCGCGTGCGCCGGCGGCGCGCTGGCCGAGGCGGCGCACACGCCGCACTCGCGGCACTGCGCCTCGATCGCCTCGTCAAGACCTGGCCACCACACGTAGCCCCGGGCCAAACTTTTTGTCTTCACAATGCCCATATGTGCTTCATGAAGTTCCCTCAATACCTTCTCCCTACATGACTCCGGCACGACCACACGATGACCTCACAAGATGCAGCCTAATTCGATATACAATTCATTTTTTCTGTTGAAATAGGGTCCTAATTCTCTAATTTCACATTCCGCTGGCCAGCCATTTTGAATGTAGCTCAAAACTCTGCCTAAAATGGGATCTGTAGCGGTCGAAGCTTTTAATTTATTATAGTCTAGCAATAATGCATCTGTAGCGAAGATGCATTATTATAAGCTACTTCGTCTTTGTGAGATTTTATTAACCTAGACAGAGCATCCGCCGTATTTTTTTCGGTCGAAACGTACTCTATATCGAAGTCGTAAGTGGAAAGTACTATGGCCCAGCGCTGGAGTCGGCTGGCGGCTGTCACCGGTACCCCGCTGTTAGGGCCGAATATACTCACCAGTGGTTTGTGGTCCGTGCGCATTGTAAACTTACGACCATAAAGATACTGGTGGAATTTACTTACCGCAAATACGATGGCAAGTGCCTCTTTATGAATTTGACTGTAGTGCAGTTCGTGTGCCGTTAGCGAGCGCGACGCGTAGGCTACCACGCGCTCCGTACCGTCGGGCGCGCGTTGGGCTAGCACGGCCCCGAGGCCTCGAGAACTCGCGTCACAGGTCACAACCGAATTCAGTGAAATATCAAAATGAACTAACACCTCTGTGCTTACCAGTAACCTCTTGACCTGCTTAAAAGCTGCCTCGTGCCCCTTATTCCAATTCCAATGTACTCCTTTTTTTACCAACTGGTATAGCGGATGTAAATACGAGCTCAAATTACGGACGAATTTTCCATAAAAATTTACCATGCCTAAGAACGAACGCAGTTCAGACACGTTCTTGGGTGCACTCATTTCTACTATCGGCTTAATTTTCTCTGGGTCAACACTCACGCCTTGTTTATCAACCTTAAACCCCAGAAAAGTAACCTTATCGGCCAAAAATACGCATTTATTCTTTTTTAATTTCAATCCACATTTTTCTAATCTACTAAATACCACATTTATTGTTTCCAAATGCGAGCCCAAGTCCGCCCCTGTTATTAATATATCGTCTAAAAAATTTACCACGTTTGGAATTCCCCGTAGTACAGATTGCATCATCTTTTGAAAAATACCTGGGCTAGACGATAGGCCATACACTAAACGATTGTATTTAAATAATCCGCGGTGTGTATTTATTACTGTGTATTCCTTTGACGCTTCATCTAATTCATACTGGTTATACGCATGCGACAAATCTAACTTCGTAAAATACCTATTATTGCTCAGGTTTGTGAATAGATCTTCAATTTTGGGAACCGGGTACCTGTCGACTAGTAACGCTTTATTGAGGGTAATTTTATAGTCAGCGCATACCCTGATGCCGCCGTCAGCTTTCCTGGCAATGACGAGAGGAGTGGCCCAGTCGGAGTGGTCGACGGGCTCGACGACGCCGGCCGCCAGCATGGCGTCCAGCTCCGCGTCGACGCGCGCCCGCAGCGCGTAGGGCAGCGGTCGCGCCCGACAGAAAATCGGCTGAGCCCCTTCGCGCACGCACAGCGACGCCTTGCCCCCGTTGTATCGGCCCAACGCCTCCTCGAATAACGGCTTATGCCTGGAAAGTACATCCAAAATTAAAGTCTCCCTTTCTATAGACTCATTAACAATAAGCCCTTCCTTTACGCTAAAGTTGTATACCTTAAAGGGTGGTATTTTTATACCCATCTCTGCTAGCCATTGACGGCCTAGTAAACTAGTACAACCATTATTTATTACGTACAAATCCAAGTTTTTCCTTTTATTTTCGTAAATTACGTCTACTTTAAGATAACCTAGTGGTCGAATACTTGACCCGTCATAAAACTTAAGTAACATTCGACACGGTTTCAAAATACAGCTGGTAAAATACTTAGAATAGGTCGCACTACTTATACAAGATATTGCCGATCCCGTGTCTATTTCCATCGTTAAAACATGATTATTAACAATAATAGGTATACACACCGGCTTGTACTGACTCAATGACATCAAGTTCATCACTGCTTCGCTGTTCTCTTCATTTTCGCCTTCCATGAAACATTCTTGGTCTGCGCCCGCGTCCCGACCTTGCATCCAATGCAAGCCGGACCTGGCGCCACCTCGGCCGCTCCGGCCCCCGCGCCATGACCGCGCGCGGTTGGCCGCGCCTCCGCGGCCCGAATCCCCGCGACGATAACCTCCATGTCCAGTAAAACCACTGCCCCGCATTACTCGCGGACACATTCTGCGCAAGTGCCCCTTGATTTTGCACACATCGCACACATATTGACTAAATTTGCACTCGTTTTGAAAATGGCGCGGATCGCCGCACGATTCACACAAACTACGCCCTGCACCCATCGGTTGAATCTTATGCACTGTTTTTACCTCATTTCGCTCGCTTGTACTTTCCTTATCTCCAATGGCATGTGAATCCCGCTCGGCTGCCTCCAATGTAATAGCGAGCGTAACTGCCTTGTTATAAGATAGATTTTCCTCTGCAAACAGTCGCTGCCTAACCAAGTCGCTATTCACACCACAAACAAATTGATCTCTCATGTTGTCGTCCAAATTAGCGCCAAAATCACAATATTTGGATGCTTTCTTCAGTTCCGCCATAAAATTTGCAACCGATTGCCCGTGTCCTTGACGGCACTGGCGGAATTTAAATCTTTCGGCGACTACCGACGGTTTTGGTTGTAAATAATTAGTCATAATTTTAATCACTTCACTGTATTTATATTCGCACGGTTTCTTTGGACTGCACAGGTTAACCATAAGTTCATACGCCGGGTCTCCTATTCCACTTATTAGCGTGGGCAACTTCATTTCTTCTGCCACCTTGTTGACTAGAAAATACATCTCCAGCCGATCACAATATGTTTGCCAATTACCACTTTCCAAATCAAAACACGCGACCTTTCCCACAATCCCTACCGTTGTAGTCATCTTGAAGGCCCAAATAACTATATTAATCCGATTCCTCGTCAGCCAATGTTATATTTTGGGTTTTGGAAATGCGAAAGGAAACGCCCGTTTAGTAGACAGATTTATTTCGACTGACCGCCTAAGAAAATATATGCCTACCTACATATTACATACATAACAGTATGGATGCGAAGCATGGACATTGACACTTAAAGAAGAGAACCTGCTGCTGGTCACAGAACGGAAGATCCTTCGGAAGATCCTTGGCCCAAAGCAACAGCCGAATGGAAGCTGGAGAGTTCTAAAGAACCAGGAGATTGAAGATATGGTGGATGAGCCTAACATCATGGGAGAGACAAAAGCCCACAGACTCCGTTGGTTGGGTCACCTTGAGAGGATGGAGGAGGATCGCAGGGTCAAACAAGCATACCTCGGTTGCCCGCGAGGTCGACGCCCTATTGGTCGCCCTAGATACCTTTGGGGTGACATGGTCGACAAGGATCTGCGCGAGCTCCAAGTTACCAACTGGCGAGAGTTGGCGCAAGACCGAGGAAAATGGCGCATTCTGGTGTCGGAGGCCAAGACTCATTTTGGGTCGCTGAGCCAGCGGAGTAAGTAAGTAAGTAAGTAGAGTGTAGCAATGATATCCACACCTTAAGCAAATTCACAAGAATATTTAATTGTTTTTATGTTGAAGCTGGTATCAAAATTGACGAAAACAAGCCTATAACAGACGATGGAGAGTAATTGTAATCTCTTATCGATCGTAGTTACTGGCAAAATAGGTATCCAATCAGTTATTTCGTGAAATAAACCTCACCCGGATTTCGACTATCAAAACGTCTAAAATCTACCTGTTCTTTTTCTAAATCGGGTGTTGGCCCGGCGCTCACCTCTACTCTTATGTACGAACTTGCAAGTGCAACAGAGAGGCAACATAATGATAGTTCATGGTAGGCTTATAATAAGCCAATAATTGGTCCAATAGCTGCTTCAGAGTCTTCTAGCGACGCAGCAGTGTTTCAAAGCCGTTTAAAATTTTTGCAGTACGAAAAAGTGTTCTTCCCATTTTTGTTAATTTTAAGGACAACATTTCCTTTGGTACCTAATTTGGCTTGGTAGCTGGCTTCCATGTAGGAAAAATATTCCTGATTCGAAACTGGCTACGAAACGTTATTTGGTCCCATCTTGTAGCCAGGTTTGGTAGCTGGCTTCCAAATGAAAAAATATTCCTGATTCGAAGCTGGCTACGAAACGGTAATTCTTTAGTCCCATCTTGTAGCCAGATTTGGTAGCTGGCTTCCAAATGAGAAAAATGTTCCTGATTTGAAGCTGACAATGAAACGAGAATTCTTAGTCGTAGGTAAGTAGATGGCGTTTAATTTTAAAGAACAATGACAGGCTTTTTCCATACTGCATTGTACCGTAACATTTTAATGACTTCTTCGTTGTAAGGAAATTTTGAATTTGATGTTGTGAAGTGCTTCACAATCACCTATCTTTTAACATGAACATCGTTCCCATTTGGTAGCTGGCCACATGGTGGGAAAACACGTTTCTGATTTCGTAGACTGGCTACCAAATATGGCTACCAGATGGTACTACAATTGAAATGTTCGGACATAACTAGAACATGCTAGCGAGAACGTGAGCGTGTGGTGATGTCGAGCAATATATTTAACTACATCCATATCATGTTATATACGCATATCACGCATCGAGTTGGCAAATTCTGAAAAAGTTTCTGCAAAAATATTGTTGGACAGAAGCTATAATTACTGACTAATCTGACTATCCTTTCTTTAGTCATCTTCATAAGACTAGTCTAAGGAAAAAACTCGATAAGGTTATGTCAATTCGTTGCCAAATTCCTGTGGCTTCCTTCAGGGACTCGGAAAGATTGCTAGTGCCAGCTAATTTTGCCACAATTCATCTGCCGAGGGTAACATAGCTATTTATATTAGCGTACTTATGCTTCGGAATAAAATCACGAATTTCGTCGATATTGTTACTGGCACATACATTTTAATGTTACTTTTACCTACATTAGGACACTCAACTTACTAGTACTATTTTAAGATAATTGTAAACTTTGCGTTCCCCAACGGACGAGACAAGCATCCGGCTGTTCTTCCTTCCCATGGTCTTAGATTTTGGAAACGTTCAAATTGGCAAAACAATGGCACATAATGAGGATTTAGGTTCAAAACAATAAATTCAAATGTCTTGGTAAATTATTTTATTTCCAGTAAACGTCAATCAAGGAGCATAGTAGATCTTGAATCGATTTAGTTGAAACTGTTGGTGAAGAACTTAGCAGCCGCACCCGCAGCACTGGCCGCAGAGCTTGACGGAGCCGCAGGCGGGCGCGCAGCCGCCGAAGCACACGGAGCCGCACACGGGCACCTTGCCGTCGACGCAGGTGCAGCCGCAGGCCTGGATGGGGCCGGCCGCGCTCACCACGCCCTTGCCCTCTCCGCCGTAGGAGCCGCAGCCGCTGGAGCAGCCGCAGCCGCTGGAGCAGCCACAGTTCTGGCTCAGCGCGGACTGCAAAAGAACATTCGATAAGACTTACATTCTTGAAACACATCAACGCACAATGCTAGTTCGTCGTTTTTTCTAAATATTATGTTTTTAATAGTAAAAAACTTTCAAAAACGTCAATAAGTCTATTGTTCTCCTTCATTTTTATTAACGTAATAAGTTTCGAGCAATTCACTAAGTGATTTTACATTAATTTAGTTATGTCATCCATGTACTAAGTACTTTTTAAATTTTTCAGTAATAAACAAATGAATTGTTTTAGATAAAATAGATCACCTGTCATATACCTACCCTCTTTTTAAAGTTACAGAAGTAATACATTAATCCTGTCATTGTGAGAATACTACTGTGATCCGCTTGTCCAGCGCGGTGATAATGGGTATTATCATCTAATGTCATACGCAGAGTAATAGAAGAGACCTATATCAGTAAGAGTAGACTACAATAGACTAAACGAGGTCAAAGAAAGCAATGTGTACCTAAGTATAAACTTCTCAAAAATATAATTTAGAATAATATTTACCTGGATCAGACAGAGCTGGAGGAAGATGGTGAACACGGTGAAGGGAGACATGGTAGTAGAGTTTTCAAAGGCACTTGAAACTATAAGTGAAACTATAAGTGCTGATGTTAATTGTGAAGCTTTTATACTAAAGCGATTTCAAAAGAATGTCCAGACATTGATAACTCGTGCAGGTGCTTTAGAGGCAGGCTATTGTGTATTGAAAATGTTTTCCTCTAAAACAATGCATTTAAACTGATAGTGGCTACAAACGTGATCAATCTTTACATTTTATTTAATTGTTATTATCAACTGACCTTCTGTTAATAATAAAACGAATTTCAGAAAAGCGATAAAAATCCATTTAAAAACTCGGACTGACATTCGAAAAAACATTCTTGTGATAACTTCCACTAAGAACAACTCAAAATGGCCTTCAAAGTTGTGATCGTCTGTGCTCTCGCTCTTCTGGTCCAGGTAATTATTTATATATTATCCTTTCTATTTTATGTTTCGGTACGTAATTCCTTTTTGCTTGATTTTACTATTTTAATGCAGCTGTTTATTTAGTGATCTGTCTGTAAGGTCTGTTCTGGTCCGCCAATGTCATGTTCACTTTCAAGTGCTCATGAAATTATAGTCTTCTGATTATTTCTTAGTGATAGGACCTCTGTTGGTAAAATTATTTCATTCGATAAAATGATTCCTTTGTGTTGTAGTCTATCGCTGCTGGCAGAAGCTGTGGCTGCTCATCCGGCTGCGGCTGCGGCTGCGGCTCCGCGTCCATCTCTACCAGCGGCGGAGACCTCCAGGTTACCAGCGTCGGCCCCATCTCCCCCTCCGGCATCTCCGTCTCCTCTGATCTCGACCTGAGCGGAGACTTGAACGTTAACGGAGAACTGCCGTTCCTGAGCGCCGTGCAGTTCCAGGGCAAATATGACACCCAGGGATCTGGCTGCGTCGACTACAGCTGCGGCTGTTGCAATAACGTGGGCATCACCAGCGTGAGAAGCTCTGGCTGCGGATGTGGATCTAGCTGTGGATGCGGCTGTTAATAACCTCACTGAATACATTCTCGTTAGCCATTGATTCATTATGGCTATTAAACAGCTGCATGCTGTGTACCAATTGTCGAGAATTACGCTGATCAATAAAACTTGTCATCAATACATATTGTATTTATTTTGCATTACACTGTTGAATTTATCGTTGAATCAGATTTTGCCAATAAAGAGGCCAATGCGATCACGACCGTGTTACTTCTTAGGGTTCTGTAACTTAAGTGGAAAAACGAGGCCTAATCAAGTAGTCACTAAAACCTCACTTGTCGCCATTCGTCCGTCGGTCCGTCTGTCACTAGGCTGTATTCCATTAATCCCGATAGTAAGAAGAGATGGTAGAATTCCCATAGACGTATTATATTTTTACTCCTACAAATAAAAAAATGATGTTTGTGGGGTCTATCATGCGCCAAATGTGATTTTTTCCCGATTGTAGCGAAAATATTCAATAAAATTGTATTTTTAATACTAATATTAATTTAGGTCTAAAACCTTGTGGCATTTTACGAATGATGCTGGCGACGAGTCCTCGCTGTATCGCAATGTTGATACGTTCTGCGTGGAAGTCGCCAGCTGCTTTATATCTACTAACGCTAGAAAGCGTTTTATTTTATAGTAAAGCAATTAATCGAGTAACTAATTGGATTTATAATTAATGGAAGAAACGATTAACGAGCCGTATTAGTTGAATATATCGAAATGCGTAGTTAAGTCAACTGTATTTTTGTTCCGTGATCCAACAATATCACCGTAATTTGTTCGAAGTCTCAATTATGGATATTAAGAAATTTATAAGCAAAGGTGAGTTAGTTTATATTATCATCACATTATGTTTTAAAACGACACTTGGCAGCCTGTAGTTTGCCCCAGGATAAATGGGAGGAGCTTGCGCTACAGAGATCTGAATGGCGCAATTAACTCTGTTAATAAGGCAGTGACAAATTATGAAAACCTTCGTGTTGAAGACCTTGCAGTAACACGCCATCACAAAAGGAACCGGCATAAGCCCTCCTATAACTACACTTTTAACTCTCTCGGTCAGTTGTACTGTGCGCCGTGCAACCGTACTTTTAAAACTAAATATGGATTTGCCAGCCATCTTCGCTCTCATTTATGAAGTTAGTTAACCAGATATCGCCGTTGACGGACACGTCAAGGAGGACATCATCATCATCCATCATCATCATCATATTATCTATTATTTCGTTTAAGTACAGTAAAGAAATTCGATCCATTAATCCATTCTGTCTTTGACACAGTCACATCTATATGAAGATTGCTAGGGATTATAGTACATTTCGATACAGTGCAAAAGTATTTTTTTTGACAAGGGTTAAGTTTGGAGCCCAAGTGAAACGAGGGAGATAATCACCCGAGTTATAAATAAGTTGTTACACGTGTATCGAACGACTTTTTTCATAACAAGTGCCTTAAAAAGAGAAATGTACGCACGCGAAGCGTGCCCAAAGTTTACTGTTCCGCACTAGTTAGGAAAAATATTGTTCTAAGGCAAAGTACCAAATTATTTATAAATTCCATAAATGTAGGTATGCATATTCGATAGGTGCATGTAAAGAACTATCTATCTAAGTACTACTTATAAATTCTTGCGGAGTTATAATCTTCCATTTTTAGGGTTTCGAAATAAACAAGGAACCCTTATAGTTTTCATAGTTTCGTCATGTCCATTTGTCCGTCTGTCTGTCCGCAGCATAGCTCAGTGGCCGTTAATACTAGGAAATTGATATTTGGGACAGATATAGGTACATATTCATCTTCATCACGTCGACAAAGTGGTAGAATTTTTATTCTACCGATAAGATTTTTAGGTACCTCCCCCGTTGTAGTAAACAGGGGATGACTTTGCTTTTTATTTTGCTGTAATCCAATAGTGTGGGGTATCTTTAAATAGGTCTTTAAAAAAATAAGGGTTCCAACAGAAACTTTTTTTCCAAACAATATTTTCGGAGTTAACCGCTCCAACATAGAAAAAATGGTGTCCTCTCTAACTTTTGATCTATGGGTCCAAAAAATATGAAAAAATCATGGACAGTGGACTTATAGAATACTTTAAAATAAAACTAGTTTGATTTTTGGGTTAGGGTTGCCAAGTTAGGAGAGATTAATAAGGGAGTAAATAACTAAAACTTCGTTATTTTGCATGACGGAATACGAACCTATTATCAGCCTCCGTAGCCTAGTTGGTACCTAGTGACCCTGCCTACGAAGCTGGAGGTTCCGGGTTCGAATCCCGGCGAGGGCATTATTTGTGTATTTATTTATCACAAATATTTGTTCCTTGGTTATGGCTGTCTATGTATTTAAGTATCTATATGTATCTATCTATTATATACGAGTATATCGTCGCCTAGTACCCAACTACCCACATCACAAGCCTTAATTGAGCTTACCGTGGGACTAGGTTGATTTGTGTAAGATGTCCCAAGATATTTATTTATTTTATTTATTTCATTTTTACAGGTGGCATATTAAAGGTTCTCGAGATATTTGTCGGGTTGCTCCAGAACTTCAAACCAAAAGGCCTCGTGTCGAAGGTGACGAAGATACTCCTGACGGTCTTCACGTACCTCAACATCGGGTTGTCCAGCGATTGGCCGAAGAGCAGCATCATCAGTGGTATGAAACCGTAGAATAAATCTGTGGTTTATGAATATGCATGATATATGGCCAGAAATCGTGCAGAAAAGAAACCTTAATCTTTTTGCCTGATTATATAAATGGTAGTGACCCGGCCTACGAAGCTGGAGGTTCCGGGTTCGAACCCCGGCGAGGGCATTATTTGTGTATTTATTTATCACAAATATTTGTTCCTTGGTCATGGCTGTATTATGTATTTAAGTGTCTATATGTATCTGTAATGTATATCGTCACCTAGTACCCATATCACAAGCCTTAATTGAGCTTACCGTGGGACTAGGTTGATTTGTGTAAGATGTCCCATGATATTTATTTATTTTTCCGTACAACATACTTTTCTTGAAATATTGATCTGCATTGTTAAGAACCCTCAGTAAAATATAAAACATAATATTGTCATCAATCTGATAATAATATTATTATATTTGCGTCCACATCTGAAACTCCCACTACAAATGCATTTCATATGAAAATAAGCAAGTCGCGGCAATTAGACAGCAAATATTATATTTTTGGGAATAACAAGACACCGCCTCGTTGGCCAGTGTACACAACTGGATCACAACGAAAGATCAGCGCTGGTTTTGCTAGCTACAAGTAAGTGGTGACCCTTGCTGAGTTGTGACCCTTTTGTGTCATGCTATCGTTGTATGTTTATTTGTTAATTATATCCTTGACATACTCGTAGAAGTCAAGCTAGTCATAGATACATTTTAATCATTTCATTTGATAAAAGCATTTCGTTTTCAGACGGGCAACATTTCGACTTCATCATAGTCGGGGGAGGTACGGCAGGCTGTGTGCTCGCCAATAGACTGACAGAGGTCCCACATTGGAAGGTCTTGCTCATAGAGGCTGGCGGTGACCCTCCAGTTTTCAGCGTAGTAAGTGTCTGTCTTTATCCTGAACTGGTGAAGTGAGCTGTATAGATGGAATAAATTTCTTTCTATCCTTCTCACTTGGAGCAATATGCTAGTACAAGTGGGATGAACAGAAAGTTAAATAAGCAAAAGTTATTGTTTCTTCACGTCGTGATAGTAAAGCTGTAGCCGTACCATGACTTTGCAAGTATCGCTAACGTTAGATTTTTCTTTTTCTCCAATTTGTCAGTGCGAGCACAATATAATGCATTACGTTACGTATCGAGTAAAACCTAAAGTATTCTTTACTTTCCATCTCATGGTACGGCTACAGATAGCTCTGTAAGGCTTATAGGCTTATAGTTTTTATCAGAGTTGTCGCACGCGTACTGCTGATCTCTTACAGACATACTTCTTTTTCAAATAACTCTACACAGTCAACCAAGCAACCATCGGCACTTCGGGACCTAAGTCGAAGTCACGTCAAAAACCAATTGCAAGAATTGAGTGGCCTGAGTTTCCAATTGATTTAATTGGTTGTACTACTACGGTAGTCCTTTTAACATACAGCAAATTACCATAGAGTTCGTTGGTATAAGTATATAATATCCTGATATTTAGCACTTTCTCTTAAGGGGTACGATTTAGGCAAGTTTCCCCTAAGTAATAAGTCCTGTATAACCTACAGCTCCCTGGAGCGTGGCCTTTCACCAGCCATTCTCCTTGGGATTGGGACTACTACACTGAAGACGATGGGTACTCTTCGCAGTCACTTAGCACTAAGACGATAGCCCACACCAGGGGGAAGATGCTCGGTGGTACCTCGTCGATGGACCATCTTATGTATGAGAGGTATGAGAAATATTTTAAGATATTAACTCTTTTAAACTGTACCTAAGTTCTCAAGTCACATCGAAGTCTCAATATGCCGTGTTTCTCCATGGGTTGCGTAAAAACTGACTAAGGGACTATACTGTGATAGATCGTCTAATAACCCCTGTAGGTTTATGATGGTCTGGTGTTAATCGTTTGTCGTTGTAACCGTCACGTTCTTGCGAGTATGCAAATGCGAGAGTGACGCGTAGCACGATAAACGGTAAACGGTGATCATGATAAGCCACCTGATTGGTCTCTCTCTGATCGTAGCGTTCTCCGTTCAATTTACTCCGTTGGGTAAAGATAAGAGAGTGCATATGGGTGAACGCAAGCTCTTATGCCCTTTAAATATCCAGCTCAATCTGACTGCTTTCTAAAAAAATGGTTTAACCTTGTACCTAGTTATTCAGGTTGAAACTACGAATTTGTACCAATTCATCTAGTTTTACAGTAACTGAAGAATTTATCCTGTATGTTATTTAGTGCGTCTTCATTTTACAGAGGCTCGAAGGCTGACTTCGAAGAATGGGCAAATGCGGCAGGCGATCAAGGCTGGGGTTGGGATTCCGTGCTTGAATATTTCAAGAAAGCCGAAAACATGCTTGACGAATCTCTCCTATACGGCCCGACTGCTGAATTTCACTCGAATAAGGGACCCTTGTCCGTCAAGAACCACACTGTCAATGATCTGTTTTTAAAAAAGAACGCCATAATGCTAAAAGCATATGAAGATATCGGCATGAAGACGTTAGTTGATCCTCTTACTTCAAATATTGTTGGAAATTACCAGGTTCATTGGAAGGTTACTAAAAATAGTAAAAGATCCAGCACAGCGGAAACTTATTTGCTGCCTGCAAAACACAGAAAGAATCTGTTCCTGATGAAGCATACTTTAGCTACCAAGGTGATATTTAATGATAAAAAAGCAATAGGAGTATCTGTAAAAACTGCAGGAAAGAATTTAAAAGTTTATGCAAATTTAGAAGTAATCGTTTCAGCGGGAGCGTTCAACACGCCACAACTTCTGATGCTGTCAGGAGTCGGCCCTCGAGATCATTTGCAAAACCTTGACATTCCCGTCATAGCAGACTTACCCGTCGGCCAAGAGTTACGAGATCAAGCTTTAGTGCCACTTATAATAAATGGCAGGAAGAATTTACCATCTGTCTTGGACGTATTTATATCTTTGACAGAATTAACTTCTTTCCCCACCCCCTTTATTGCTGGGACTTTTCCTGTAGGAGAGAACCAAGAGAACGTTCGTCATGTCAGCGCTTTATTTGGCGCTCTATCACCGTTACTGTTTTATCTGCTCCTTGTTAATTTTAACTGGAATATACAAGTTTGTTTAGCTTACGTACTTACAGAACCCACGAGAGAGAAACTTCTAATTTTTGCATTTATGGGGCATCAAAAGTCTACAGGGTCGGTAACATTACGGAGCACTAATATAAATGATCCGCCGATTATAAAGACTGGATTTTTTCATAACACTGAGGATTTGATCACACTTACAGCAGGCGTGCGGAAACTTTTGGAAGTTAAAGAGTCTAAATATTTTTCGGAAGCTGGTGCTACTTTTATACGACCTCCGTTAAAAGGGTGTGATAAGATCAAATTTGGAACTGACAATTATTGGCATTGCTACATTAAAACTTTAACTGCTACTGCTTTTCATCCAAGTTGTACTTGTGCAGTGGGAAAAGTTTTGGACAGTGATTTGAAGGTAAAATCAGTGTCCCAGCTAAGAGTAGTCGATGATAGTGCAATGCCTTCAGTACCTACCGCCAAGATTGGTGTAGCTACTGTCATGATGGCAGAACGGGCGGCTGATCTTATAAAGAGACACCATAGCGCTTAGAGTGTGTGGGGAAAGAAATGAATGTGTAGGCGGAAAATATTTAAACATGAAATAAATGTTAAAGTACTGAATATTGTTTTTTAATACCTTTTAAAGCTAATTGTTCTGTTGACCGGCGGTTTCAAATTATGTGTTAAAGTCTCTTCTCAGATTAAATTCTAATAAATATATAAGTTTTAATCCACTGACATTCTTTTGGTAACTGTTGCTTCCAAGATTGACCTTTACTTTATAAGCTATAGACTTGTTCATTGTTATCTGAAATTCTACCATAAAGTTTCTGTCGTAATGCGGTGATAGTATTAATAGAAGAGCCTTGTTAATGTTTTAAAAATATAATTGCGTATTTTATTAGGTCTCGTAATATTTTTTGTTTATTTTGATGTCTAGAATGCATAGTTAAAATCATTTGGAATGCTCACCAACATCCTGTATAATAGATAGATACATATAGATAGTACTTAAAGACATAGACAACCACGAACAAGGAACAAATATTTGTGATAAATAATATACAGGAATAAAACCCGGAACTTTCAGCTTCGTAGGCGGAGTCAATATCATCTAGTCTAAGGAGGCTGACAATACAAACAGCATTATTATGGGAACTTAGTTTGTCCTCTAGTTAAAAATAAATTTTCACTAACTACAGCTTCAGGCTTATTTAAATTTTCACTGAAACGCTTGCTTAATGACCAACTTCAGAGAACTTATAAAATATAGGCAATGACTCTTGGTTAGGGATTGCAATTGCTGGATCCAGCATCCAGCAATCCAGCTGGATCCAGCGCCTTTTTCGGTCTGCTGGATCCAGCAGCCAGTGCTGGATCCAGCACTGCGGATCCGCAAATAAAAAAATTCACCAAAAAAATGCATAATTAACTTTACATACACTTATTTTACGTCGTGTTTGAAACGGTTCCGCGATCCCGCGCTTGGCCCTTGGTGGCCGTGGTTAATACGTGTGCTCCTTCCAATTTATGGTTGAATCAATGTGTATGCCTAGAAAAGGGAACGTGTGGAACCGATTCTAATGTAGTGCTTCGGAATGAGAAATCTATGTTTATGCTACGTTTTTGGTACCTAGGGTAGGGTCTAAATTGCATGAGTTTGCTTTTATTGAAATTAAGCTTTAAATTATAATCGTCCAACCAGATTACAATATTTTGAATGGTTGTATTTAAGCTATTATTTAATTAAAAATAAAACACAACCGAGAACACTGCCTTGGGGTGTTGGTCGAGTAATATTCGTTTTATGTGATTGAAATGTTTGTATGGTACCTGTAATGTAGTTGTGATACTTGTGATATTCTATTTCAATTCGATTTGTGTACGTACCCTGTAAGGTATGATTTAAACCAATTGTGAGCTCAGCATCTAATACCTATTCCAAATAAATTTTCAATAAAATATCATATAAAACACAATCATAAGCTTTGCTAGCATATTTTCTGTCATTTATAGTGTTTAAAACTTTGTTTATGTACTTGAAGACTGCTGACGATATTGAGCGACCTTTTCACAAAAGGAATATAATCGGTTTGACATAGCGGTTTTATAAATTTTGGAAAAAGTTGGTAGAAGACGGTATGGGGCGGTAATTACTACATTCATTGTGATTGCCTTTTTATATACACGTTTAATATAACGGACATTTTAAGGAGATCTGGGACTGTACCTTCTGTAAAAGACTGGTTAATGAGAAGTGTCAAAGGAGGGGTTAACTCTTCAGCTGATTTTTTTACTAAATAGGGAACTTCTTTTATTTTTGAGACATTTAGTTAGTTTGAAAATTTTACGTGGGGTGACGGGGCTAAGGTAGAGCGAGTTTTCAGAAGGTGATATTACGGGTCGTCCCCAGAGCGAAGATTCAGCCCTCTGCGGAGTCGGTTTTTGAAATTCTATCCAATTTTAAACTAAGGGGCACAATAAAAGGTTTCAAATAAAGAAAATAATTAAAAAACACGACTGCCGTTTTAAGCGAACTGAAAAGTAACAAATAATTCCTTTTTCAGGTTAATTCTTGTGATCGTATCTAGGCGTTTTATTTCATTTTTATTATTTATTGAATTACTTGACACAATTTTAATTAAAAAAATAGAATATCGTCCCACAAAACGTTTGTCTTAATACTTACTATATTTTGTTTCGATTGCAGTCAGGGAAACTCCATATATTATATTTATATTTTCCGTAATGAAAGGTTCCCCGACTGCGATCGAAAGAAAACATAGTAAGTAATAAGACAATCGCCTAAATGTAGATACGCTCACAAGAATTAACCAGAAAAAGAATTATTTGCTACTTTTTAGTGCGCTTAAAACGACAGTCGTGTTTTTTAATTTCCTAATTATTTTATTTTTTAAGTTTTT
>JALPQI010011174.1:0-40939 GCA_025490895.1 Thaumatotibia leucotreta | reverse complement strand
TTGACTTTAGTATGAATGGAATTGAGATACTGGAATAATTGCTCAACTTCATGCTTGCCACCTCTCATAACACAGAAGACATCATCGACATACCGTTTCCATAATTTCACTGCCCATGGTTGCAGATCTATGCTGGCCTCGAAATGCTCCGTCCAGATATTTGCTAAAACCGGTGCCACAGGGCTACCCATAGCAACTCCGTCGATCTGGAGATAATGCCCCCCTCCATATAAAAAGTAGCTCCCTTCTAAACAATTCCGGAGCAAAACCATGACAGAACTCACTATCCCATTGTCAGCAAGCCTCTTTCGAACTACTTCTAGACACTCTTTAACCGGAACATTGGTGAAAAGTGACTCAACATCGAAACTCACCATTAAGTCTCCTGGTTCCAACGTTATGTCCTTAAGAATGTCTATGAAGTGACGGGAATCCTTCACGAAAGACGACGTGTTTCCCACAAGCGGCTGCAACACCGATGCAACATGCTTTGCCAGATCATAAGTAGGTGAGGCGATTTGACTTACAATTGGTCGCAAAGGCACGTTTGGTTTGTGTACTTTCGGTAACCCGTACAATTTCGGTGGTTGCACTGTTTTAGGCTTGTACAAACGGTTAAAAACGTCTTCCTGAAATAACACCTCATGGTCCCTGATGACAGCCCTAATCCGACGCGTAACTCTGGCAGTGGGATCATTTGAGACAGACTTATAGACGCTAGTGTCACTCAATAAAACCCGAATCTTAGCGTCATAGTCTATTGAGTCCATGACCACAGGTACACAGGTAACAGGTAACATGGTAACAGGGTTCCGTCTAGCGATGCCGAGGTTCTTAGACAGGATGTTGCGGTTATTTTGCGAAAGGCTACACTACCGAAGAGTAATGTTACTGCAGATGAGCGATCAGCCCTGAGGAATTTGAAAGCGAATGAGAATATACTGGTTCTGAAGGCTGACAAAGGGAACGCCACTGTGGTCATGGACTCAATAGACTATGACGCTAAGATTCGGGTTTTATTGAGTGACACTAGCGTCTATAAGTCTGTCTCATATGATCTCACTGCCAGAGTTACGCGTCGGATTAGGGCTGTCATCAGGGACCATGAGGTGTTATTTCAGGAAGACGTTTTTAACCGTTTGTACAAGCCTAAAACAGTGCAACCACCGAAATTGTACGGGTTACCGAAAGTACACAAACCAAACGTGCCTTTGCGACCAATTGTAAGTCAAATCGCCTCACCTACTTATGATCTGGCAAAGCATGTTGCATCGGTGTTGCAGCCGCTTGTGGGAAACACGTCGTCTTTCGTGAAGGATTCCCGTCACTTCATAGACATTCTTAAGGACATAACGTTGGAACCAGGAGACTTAATGGTGAGTTTCGATGTTGAGTCACTTTTCACCAATGTTCCGGTTAAAGAGTGTCTAGAAGTAGTTCGAAAGAGGCTTGCTGACAATGGGATAGTGAGTTCTGTCATGGTTTTGCTCCGGAATTGTTTAGAAGGGAGCTACTTTTTATATGGAGGGGGGCATTATCTCCAGATCGACGGAGTTGCTATGGGTAGCCCTGTGGCACCGGTTTTAGCAAATATCTGGATGGAGCATTTCGAGGCCAGCATAGATCTGCAACCATGGGCAGTGAAATTATGGAAACGGTATGTCGATGATGTCTTCTGTGTTATGAGAGGTGGCAAGCATGAAGTTGAGCAATTATTCCAGTATCTCAATTCCATTCATACTAAAGTCAAATTCACATATGAATTGGAATCGGAGCGCAGTTTGCCTTTTCTGGACGTAAAGGTGATAGGTCGAGATGATGGTTCTTTGGCGCACACTGTCTATAGGAAGCCCACACACACAGACAGATATTTGAACGCTCTGTCTCACCACCACCCCCGCCAGCTTCAGTCTGTGGTTAATTCTCTAAAGAACAGAGCACATGACCTTTGTGACCCTGAATTTCTAGAAATTGAGTTATCGCACGTTCAGGAGGTTCTTAAGAGAAATGGCTACATAATGAACAGACGGCAACCCAGACGAACACCGAGGAAGAAACATCCAGATGTTGCAAGGCGACCAGCATTTTTGCCTTATGTCAGGGGTGTAACGGACAAAATAGGTACGCTTTTGAATAAGTATTCCATACCAACCGTTTACATGCCGTTATCAAAGGTGGCAGGTCATCTAAGGTCGCCTAAGGATGTTTTACCTTATCACACACCGGGCGTTTATAAGATCGATTGTAGCTGTGGTAGTTCCTATATTGGGGAAACCAAACGCACCATAGCGGAAAGGGTCAAGGAACATATCACGGCTGTTAAAAAGCGTCAAACGAATAAGTCTGCTGTGGCCGAGCATTTGTTGGAGTCCGGACCTAACCACTGGATTGAGCTCCATAACCCGAAAGTCCTCTCAACCGAGCGTATACATCATAGCCGAAAAGTATGTGAAGCTATTGAAATTAAGAAACATCGGAATTTTAATCAAAATGAGGGGCAAGGAATCTCGTCTGCGTGGAATCCCGTGATTTACAAATGTAAGCGTGGTGAAACATCCATTTTTAAGCCATTGGATGTTGTGAGTGTTGTGTGTAGGCCTAGTGACAACCCTAGCCTAGAAGTGAATAATCAAGATCAAGTGCGGGTAGTTCGAAAAACCCGCGCAGCTCGAAGGTGTTGATACATTCTCTCGCCAGTCTGCCTGCGACCACGGGTGTAACGTCATGCCCGAAACGTCAGGATATAATTAAACGTAAGTTTACGCGATTAAGACCCGTTTGTCTGTAAAATATGAGTGATAATCGTGAAAGTTTAATCAATATAAGTTATTTTAATTTGTGACATAGACATTGTTAACTGATTTATTGTAAAGCATACAAGAATTCAAATATATAAACCAGTTGTCATAATTAATACTAACAAACAACACATTAGACTAAAGCGTAAAGGTAGAACCATAAAATTTGAACAAGAAGTTAAAATGTAATTCAATCAAGTCTTGTTAACACAAAAAATACTTACTTTTGTTGCAAGAAAATGACTGTCCGGTGCTTCATTAATAAATTTCTCGACGTTAGTGGCCGTAAAGATTCTTGATTTCTTACATCTGTGGCCTACGGACAATCTTTTTAAATAAGCGATGACCTTCGCATAAGATTCGATATGGATGTCGTTTTTGGTTTTTATAGTTGCCTTTAGCATGGAAAAAATGCTCCACATCGTAGACGGTTCTTTATTTTTGGATAGCTCTATCCTCCTGCCGCCCAGACAATAAAATTTTCAAATTAATTTTGAATTCATAGTGTAGGAAATAGAATAGAATTTCTTTTGTTTCAGGAGACCTTTCTATAGGCCTCTGGGCGGCTAGAGGCTATAAAATACGACAAAATCACAGTTTCAGAGAACGTATTTGCGCCCTTTTCTTTCCGCCATTGATTAAAATTGTCGTATGCTTTGATATATTTATCTCGCGATTTCACCGGGAGGAAACTCAATTCTGCATTCTTAACTGATTGTTTCAATTCCTCAGGTGTTAAAACTGTTAAAGCCGCTTCGTCGCTACTCGTATCACTCATTTTATTGATGTTTTTTCACAATAAACAGTACCGAGTCTAAGTAATTTACATCAGAGAAGCCATAACAAATATAACAATTGAAGTGAAGAAAACTTTTCAAAGATAGAACGATATACTTTTTTTTTATGAGTTCGGATACTAGCAAACAATGACAAGAAAGTAAATAGTCAAATTAAATATGTTATTAAACATTTATACGTGCCATCCCGTTATTTTTTGTTTTTGTTTTACCATTATGTTTGTAACAGAAAGTACATAATTATAACTACTAAAAAAATGAAAGCTCATAAAATTTTATAAAACAGTTATAATTATTTAGAAATGAACTAGTGTCGAATTTCTGAACGCGATTCTGACTCGCCTAGTACCACGATATCCGTCCGTTTTAAAACGGCTGTCTTTCTCTCTGTCACACTTATATATAAGAGCAATAGAGAGGTGGCATGACGGACGCCAATGTTATGTATGCTTGGTGGTAGGGGCCATATGCCGTTCGGATACAAGGAATCGGGTCCGATAAAACGCGTCGTCTAATACAACTGGCTGAATACGCTAGGATGCCATGAACGAAAAAAAAAATGCATATTATGACAATTTATAACGTAACATTTTTCATCTCTGTCTTTTTACTAACAAGTGAAAGAAACAAAAGAAAAAGTTGAAGTCTAAACGTCATGGAAAACAACATTCACTCAGTGAGCAAAATCGCACTTTGCTCACTGATTTCGCGAATCAAAAGAAGTCTTTTCGAGCTACTGAGGTGAAAAAATAATAGTTTGCGTAGGTTTATATATGTACATATAGTAATTTTAGGTTTAATTAAGTCTTTAAAAACATCACAATAAGTTTGCATGTGGAATGGTTTTTAGTATTGTAAACATTTGTTTTACCATTATCAAATAAATAAAATACAATAAAAACTAAAAAAAAATCAAACCCTTCAGAAAATATTTCTCTACAATTTACTGGTCATGTATAAAAAAAATGTCACAAAAAAGATTTTTTTTTTGTCTAATAGTGACATAATGTCACATAATATTTTTAACTTCTTTTGACATCCCCCAGCAGCCCTGGCAGCCTTGACGAAAAACGGTTTTGACCCCATTTTCTGACCGTTTTTCGTTCATTTCAGTGAATCCCGAATATTGCGACTTAACATAACTGTTTATTTTTATGGGGTTATTTATAGCCAAAGATCTATGTCAGCAAGCTCTCAATCGCCCATGGTTTGAAGAAGGGGATTTCACACTGCAGCAACGAAATTCACCCATATTTATGCTAATTTCATAGAAGGATTTAACAAAGGAGTGCTATGTTACAGCAAAGCTTTCGAAGTAATTTCTCAGCATGCTTAACCATACTAAACCCTATTCTTTGTACTTTATGATTAAATCAAGAACTAAGAAAGTCAAACAAGAAATAAGTATTTTTCATCGATTTCAAATCTTGCGTTATTTTTGGGACGCCCTGTATAAACTATACCAACATACTCGTAGCACAACTAAACTGATTGACACCAACTTTAATGCAAGTATACCGCAAATAGGACAAATTGCTAGTAACTGGCCACCTTCCAGTAATTGGCTACCTTAATATATTAAAATGTAGGTACTTATAATTAGAATTCACTTTAAAGAGGGAGTGTGATTGACATTGACATGACTTTTTGATTATTGACATTGAATTGTAACTATAAGAACATAGAGCTCATTTTTATATGAGGTTTCTAATTAATGGAAAGTGGCCAGTTAGTTACTAGCATTTTACCCTTTAACTGTGCAGGATAATGCTGCTTAAGACTTACAGTCGCAATTTTTTTAAGTGAGTAAGTAATGTACAATGCCCATCAAACGAGAGAGTGAAATAGACTAAAAACGAATTGTTATCTTGTCTACGGTTACAACGAAAATATCAAAATGGTTTAAGCACTCAACGCTTGAATAAATAAAAGGTAACATTCACTATTATCATCGTGAAGGTACAGTGTTTTTCTACTAAATGAAAAAAAAACGTCCAAGAGCATGTCAGGCAATGTTCAGTGTAGGGTTCTGTAGTTATTCAACGGCTGGGCCGATTACGTTCCAAATAGTTTTAGTAGGTATTCTGATTTCTTCATGTAAGCTCATTTGTTCATGTTTTTGTTTTTCATAATTTTCGAAACCACGCATCAAAAGTTAGCGGCCGGCGTGGGAATGTTTAAATTCTGTAACGGTTCTCCCAATATACCAGGTTCTCGGTTCGGTTATATCCACAAATATTGACTTTAGATAAAAGCGTAACCTATATTTAAAGGTCAGTGGCGTGAGTAACAATTTGAGGCGAAGTCGAAAATTGTTATTAAAGACGCCACGAGTATTTATTTTTTGACTTAGTTAAACAATGTTGCATACAGTATTTTTCTTACGACAACACACTTATTTTCAAATAAAATTGAAAATTTGAGAAATGCTCTTAGTCAAACACAATTTTATTAATCATCAAATTCATCAAGGTCGGGCGGGAAACGTCAAAATTAAAAAACCGGCCAAGTGCGAGTCGGACTCGCGCGCGAAGGGTTCCGTACCACAAATTGATAACAATTTATAATTTAAAAAAATCAGTTAAATCAACCTACTTCAAAAACTATAGGAAATAATTAAATCAAACCAAAAATCGTTGATAGAGTTTATTAATGTGCATAACATATCTTCTTCTTCTTCTTCTTCCTTCCCTTATCCCACCTACGTGGGGTCGGGTCTCCTTGTCATTTTGCTCCAGAGTGGTCGATTCTGGGTTGTCTCTTCTGCTATGTTGTGCATAACATATATTTTTTTTTAATTTTATATTGCGTAGTTTAAAAAATAGAGGGGGGGACACATTTTTCAGATTTTGGGAGCTGATATCTCGAAAACGATTTGCTTAAATAAAAATGAGATTTATAAACCTTCATATCATTTTCAAAGACCTTTCTATTAATACCCCACACGCTTATATACAACTAAAAAAAATTTCTATCCCTCAGTTACATGTATGGAGGGTTTTTTTACAATTTAGTATCATAATCCTGTAGCGGTTCATACAGCACATATCCTTACCAAATTTCGTTACTGTAGCATTTATAGTTTCCGAGTAAATAGGCTGTGACAGACGGACAGACGGACATGACGAATCTATAAGGGTTCTGTTTTTGCCATTTTGGCTACGGAACCCTAAAAAAAGCTCCTCAATGATTTACTATTCAGAAATGACATTTAAAATTAGGTTGGCAGCCATGTATTTAATTACGTCTTGCATACACGCGGTGTCTTAAAATCCAAAAACGCACTGAGTGTATGCGCAATGCGTTTATAGGGAATAGATAATATAGACTTAGGTATCTTGACAACTGTAAAGTAGGGGCTTAAAGATGAGTTCACGACTTTGTAAATGACAAATAAAAGTATGGGAGTAGGAAATTTTTTTTATAGCGTGGATAATGGAGAAGAATCATCCCCACTTTACATGTAGGGGAGGTAACCAATTTTTTTTCAATAGTTTATGCTAATACTTTGTCATCGTGTATAATATGTAGGTATACTACCTACACGAAATTGCAAATTTCTAGTACTAACGGTCATTGATCTATGGTGCGGTGCGGACCTAGTTTACTACGGAACCCTAAAAAGCGACAATACTTTGTTTGTAAACGTTGTTTTGTTCCACAATTACAGTATGAGAGCTCGAATATATCATAATGGCCTAAAATAAGGTTGTTGTAATTTCGTTTTCCTTGAAACTCTTTACAATATATATGAATAATAAATAATTCCGAAGCATCAGTAGGCTTATGATGGTCCTGCGTTTATCGATAATTTGACGTACTAGCGATAATTTGACGGCCTCAAATACCTTGCAGATAAAGAAAGCGCGCGAACGAAAAGCATCAAAATGGCCGACTGTCAATCTCAAGTGTCATTCTACGACTTGCTATTTGCATCGTTTTGCAACAAAAGTGTGAATGGTGTGTATAGTGATTATTTTAAGCCGGTAAGCTTTAACTCATAGGGTTATTTATATTATAAATAATACTAATCAATATGGGGTATTTTCCATATATGTTTGAGTACACGGCGCTTACAATAGTGCCGAAGGTATTGAGAACTTGTAAACACAAACTAACATGGTAATTATCTCGTTTTAGTACAAGTTACAGTTGTCAATAGGTAAATAGGTTGTATTGTGGTTTTTAAATACAAGTACTTTAAAGTGTTTTATGTGGTGTAGGTAAAATGCATACACTAAGAATGCTGTGGGCGGCGCACAACGCTCAAAAAATGTTAACGAGAAGGAAGCGTATTGCAAATCGGTTGCGTTTGGAGAGAGTGGAGCAAATGCCCGATTTGCTATTTATTCAACTCTTCAGAGTCAATAAAAAATATTTAAGCAGATTTGCTCAGACTTTCGGACCCTCACCACAATCCGTGGTACGAGGTACGACGGAAATACCGCTGGAGATCAGGGTAAGTCTCTTGAGTTCTTATCTATTTTCTGTCTCATTTTTCACATTCAGAACAGATTAACTTTGGAATTAGGGATCTTATCCCATGATCTATGTGTTATTAAGTGAGTTCCAAAATTATAAACTGTAAAATGTTAGTTATTAATAACTTTAATTAGGTAATATTTTATAACCCAAATGACATGTATGTACAAAATATAAAAATAAATGACAGTGATAATGATAATAGATTTAACTAGGTAGTACATTATTTTTAGGTATTATGTGCGCTTAGCTTTTACGCTACGGGGTCAGACCAGAGAATTGTTGGAGTGACTCAACATCTAACACAGAAAACCACCAGCAGCATTATTAAAGAAGTAACAGAGGCACTGAACACAAACAAAATATTGGAGAAGTGGATTGTGTTCCCACAAACACCACTGAGTAGATCCCATATAAAGCAAGAGTAAGTGTTAGGCAAAGACAAAATTCTACTTATTATAACAATCAAATCAAATCTAATTGTTTATTGCACACATATTACAACAGTAATAATACTTACATATACCTTTAGGGGCATAAACACCCAAGTGTCGAAAAGGCCAGGTGTCATAATGTCTACGGTCTTTACTCGTAAGTCGGTCGGTGTCGGAATGTCCAGGCGTAATAATACCAATTTGTCAAAATGTTCGACTGTAATAATGTCATAGCGTCACAATGTACCATAGACTTATTAATTTAATAGACCGAGTCTATTATATCTGTGGGTGACGCCAGCAATGCCTGTCAACGATCTTTGTTTGGCTATACTAGTGCACCTAAACCGCAAATAGTAAAAGTGATTAAAATAAAGCTTTTCATGTATATTTCTGTTCGATAAGTGCACGGAATGTGATAAAAGTGATGACTTGTGTGGTTCCATAGTGTAAAAACCGCCAGGGTTACCTGAATGAACAAAATAAAGACATTACGTTTCACCGGTAATTTAGTTTTGACTTGAATTTTAAAATTTCGAACCTTATTAAGGTAAAAGTAACTGAAAATCTTATTCAATATTTGTTGCCGGATACATGTGTGTAGCTTTGTGAATTAACCATTCGTATTTGCATTCGTAATGTAATTATAAATAGTGGGATTCAAATATTTGTATTGCATAGTGTTGTACTTAAGCGATCGATCGTGATATCGATAAATCTATTGATAGCCAACTCAGAAAATGAATCGATGTTTTTAATTTCCAACAGGTTTCCACAGGACACTGAACAAAGGCTAATATGGGTCAAAAATATCAAAAAGGCAGACGACTGGTGCCCTAAAAAGTATTCAAAAATATGCTCCGCACATTTTTAAGCTGTTGTTTCAGGCAAGGGCGTACCCATAAGTGATTACATTCTGACGTAGTACCCACCATATTTGGTAATCATCCAATGTCATATCAACCAGAAAGTAAAGTAAGTTTAGTTTAATAATGACACTCATGTGATACTTGTGTAGACTGATTAATTATAAAGAAGCCATCATACGAAAATTGTTAGGTATGCTTTAAGGGATGATAAGTTCCGTAAAACATGTTATAATGAGGGTTTTCTGAAATGCCGTTCATCAGGGCGGCAGCACTGAGGCGTCAGGTCCAGAAACTTGTCTAAATTCTCAGAGCGCCTATAGTTTCGTGTTTAAATGATTTGTACAAGTTAATAAAATTATGTAAAAAAATAAAATGACCTTCTAGTTAGTTGTTCTTTGAGGCTAGGTAATTGTGTTTCTTAGCGGGACCTTACCGCTAAGTGGCGCCAACTAGTGGCATACGTTTTAGACAGAACACTTCTTATGACATTTGACATTTTAATTAAAGAAAATATTTCATTAATTTTGTGATTTTATTTTTATCCTAAAGTGTAGATTTAGAAATCATGACATATTAAGGATCGCAGAAGATCGTGATTCTGGGTAGGAATAGTACATTACTACCGAGGCCGAGAAGTGACTGGTTGCCGGCCGAATATATGTAGACGGCCGAGCGAAGCGAGGCCGGATAGTATTCGGACGGCAACCCGTCACTTCATGGCCGAGGTATGTATAATGCTTTTCTCAAACATGCAATGAAATGAAACATAAAATGTATCTTCTTTCTAAGAAATTATAAGTCAACTACATAACTAAGTCTTTGAAACACAACAAAAGTCAAATACGACACCGACACCTCATTTTTTTTTAAGTTTGACCTGTTTGAAAGTTGCAAATTTTTACTTTTAAAAAGCGGTATTAGACGACGTGGTCGGTTGGGTCCAATTAATCGCATGCGCTGATCGGGGCCGACGGATCGCGCCGTATAATACTGCTTTTTAAATATTATTTTGAGTAGTTATTGTACATTTATTTTAAATCATATAATTTAAATACCTAATTATAACTGCAAAAATTTGGCAATCATTTTTTTTTATACTAATATTACTTACAGATAATTATTGGCTAAAAGCCAAGATGCCAGGTCACGATCCTATGTCAAATGAAAATTAAAAAAGAGGCACTTGCCGGCCTAGGCCGGCAACGAGGTACTTCCCGGCCACATTTTAGGCACGTAACTACAACATTTCATTGCATGTTTGAGAAAATAAGGTTTATTCGCACTGTTCATCGCTACCTAATTTGGTAAAAATATTATTATTGCCGATAAAAGCATACGATGAAGACTGGACAACACTAATAGTAATGACATTTTATCTAGTCAGGTTGGTAGCATTGTTCAAGAAAAATTAAGAAAATGGAGTCGGTGATATAATTCACGACCGAGTAGAACTACCTTGTTTGTCTCTTTTTCCTTATGGAATACATACTGAGATGGTAAAGGATGACAATAGTTTGTTCAGGTATGTCTTAATACACGGAATCTTCCCTATATTTTATCTGTGCAATGTACCGCAGTCATAATATCCACAATGTCAAAAAGTCCATAATTATGTTAAAAGGTCCTGTTGTCAAAATATGCACCTGTCACATTGACAATGTGTTTAAAAAGTCTTGAGTGTCACAACGTCCACATGTAATATTGACGATATGTTAAAAAGTCCTGGTGTCAAAATGTCCACCTGTGATAAATATGTTTACTATATTATTATTTAAGAGGTCTTGGTGTCACCATCACCACTATGCACTGCCGATTCACCCCTGCTGTTATAATAAAATATAAGGATGGTCATTAAAAAATGTTGCTGTTTGGACGGTACACAACCAATGAAACGCTTTTAAAGAATAAATAAAAGTAAATTGCTAAGCGTTTTCGGAAAATGGTGCTAAATTTACGTGCAGCATCCGGTGGTTGAGTAAATAGGTTCCAAATGCCACATTCACGTGGTGATTCACCTAGTTAGTATTAGTACTTTGTTTAAGCAAATGTCCAACTATAAAAAAGAGTTGCCTCAATTCCACATGAAACCCATTTATCCTTCCAACTCCAAACATCTATTCCTAATCTCAAAGCAAAACCAAAGTGATGTTACGAGTAAGAAAGTATAGTACGACCGAAAAGAGTAGAAATTAATTGAGGTCGTCACTGTGCTTCAGCAGGCAACATTATGCGTTGTCCGTCTTATTCTTTGCATAAGTGCGAGCAGTAAGTTTGATGTTTGACAGTTGACATTTGAATGTTTGTTAGCACAAATAATCTCATGTTTGACAAGGTGTTGCCTGGGTGATTTGCAATTAGTTCCACATTACTTAATTTCTTCTCTTTTTGGTCGCACTATACTCAAAACGCCTCCAAAATCATCACATTCTATCCTCGGCGAGGGTTATATTTTTGCGCCGTTTGGCGTTGAAACTTTAGGACCGTGGAGACCCAGTGGGCTGGCAGCGATTTTGGCCAAAGGATAAGTCTCGCTATCCAACGAGGCAACGCTGCCTACCCTTCTGGGCACCATGACATACTAAGGTGATCTGGGGGGCATTTTTTATATTTTGTAGGTTTATTTTAAGGTTTAGTATAATTTATTTTACTAAGTGTTAGCTTTATTTAGTATTAGTTTTATTTAGTAGTAGTTGCATTAAATGTGTTTAATGTCTTTATAAGTTCCAAAAAATATTTTTTAAAAAAATCATCAGTTATCATCAAATTTGTGCTTATACTGTAGAATATTTTAATCTTTTGATCCTTTTCCGTTTGCTCAAGATATTTTTAAATAAAACATACCATCGTATAATTTCCTCCGTTGAATTCTTGAAATCATTTAAAACCTTATAGAATAGTTTTATTTGTTAAGGTGCATTCGCGGTTCTATCCCCCACTCTACGAAATTCGATCGTTACACAAAACGTGATTCGTTGATTTCGTAGAGCGGGGGATAGAACAGCGAATGCTCGTTTGGTCTGAATGCACCCTTACTGACCGGAACTACATACGTAATTTAGTTAAACGCTGCAAGATATTCAAATTTAGAATTTAAATAATTAAACCACAGATCATTAATTGAACTAGATGTACTAACCTACCAGCATGCAGGAATCAATGAAGCTTTTTTTTCAATCTCAAGTGTCATTCTACGACATGCAAATTGCATCGTTTTGCAAAACTAGTGTGATATATAGTGATTATTTTAAGCCGGTAAGCTTTAACTCATAGGGTTATTTATATTATAAATAATACTAATCAATATGGGGTATTTTCCATATATGTTTGAGTACATGGCGCTTACAACAGTGCCGAAGGTATTGAGAACTTGTAAACACAAACAAACATGGTAAATATCTCGTTTTAGTACAAGTTACAGTTGTAAATAGGTATTGTGGTTTTTAAATACAAGTACTTTAAAGTGTTTTATGTGGTGTAGGTAAAATGCATACACTAAGAATGCTGTGGGCGGCCCACAACGCTCAAAAAATGTTAAGGCGAAGGAAGTGTATTGCAAATCGGTTGCGTTTGGAGAGAGTGGAGCAAATGCCCGATTTGCTATTTATTCAAAAGCGCTTCAGCAGGCAACATTATGCGTTGTCCGTCTTATTCTTTGCATAGGTGCGAGCAGTAAGTTTGATGTTTGACAGGTGACATTTGAATGTTTTTTAACACAAATTATCTCATGTTTGACTAGGTGTTGCCTGTGTGATTTGCGATTAGTTCCACATTCTTTAATTTCTACTCTTTTTGGTCGCACTATACTCAAAACGCCTCCAAAATCATCACATTCTATCCTCGGCGAGGCTTACATTTTTGCGCCGTTTGGCGTTGAAACTTTAGGACCGTGGAGACCCAGCGGGCTGGCAGCGATTTTGGCCAAAGGATAAGTCTCGCTATCCAACGAGGCAACGCTGCCAGCCTTCTGGGCACCATGACATACGAAGGTGACCTGGGGGGCATTTTTTATATTTTGTAGGGTTATTTTAAGGTTAAGTATAATTTATTTTACTATGTGTTAGCTTTATTTAGTATTCGTTTTATTTTATTTAGTACTAGTTGTATTGAATGTGTTTAATGTCTTTATAAGTTTCAATAAATAATTAAAAAAAAATCATCAGTAATCATCAAATTTGTGCTTATACTATACTATAGAATATTTTAATCTTTTGATCCTTTTCCGTTTGCTCAGATTCCCAATTTAACAGATTCCCAATTCTACAGATTCTCTTATCTACGGATTCACAATTTAACAGATAACCAATTACACAGGTTCCCAATTTAACAGATAACCAATTACACAGATTCCCAATTCTACAGATTCTCTAATTTACGGATTCCCAATTTAAGAGATAACCAATTCCCACAACACAGGTTCCCAATTCTACATATTCTTTATTCCACAGTTTCTTATCTGTACAGTATCCCAATTATACAGATTCCTAACTGCACAGATTCTTTAGTTTATTTATTATCTATTATAAAACAGAGCCGCTTTTTTGTATCCAGATGCAGAACTTTGGTTGAATTTTTCATCATCATCATCATCATCATCATCAGCCTATGTTAGTCCACTGCTGGACGTAGGCCTCTCCTATTAACTATGCGTATAGACGCATTAGGAGGTAAATGCCCATAATCGCCACGCTGAATTTTTAAACTCTACAAATTACCATCCTTCAAAAATTACCAATCTATTCTTATTTTTCCGTTACAGTACAGAGCTTCATATTTATTGAAATTCTAATAGGCGGTTCTGCCTATGGACAATTTTAGTTTACAACAAATAAAACAAGTGCGAATTAAATTTAAACTTATTATTTAATTACTCAACAAAACCTACTCTTAATAAAAATCAAACATATTCTTCTTTTTCGTCATATCTAGAAAATAAAACTAATTTTACTATTGTTAAACGCTTTATACACTCTTTAATATTTATTTTTTCTGCTTTACAATCCTATATAATTTTTTTTATTTTAGCATTTTTTTGTATGTCATGTGCTCTATTTATTTATTTATTTATTTATTTAAACTTTATTGCACAATAAAAAAGTACAAATGGCGGACTTAATGCCTTAAGGCATTCTCTACCAGTCAACCATTGGGCAAAAAGAAAGGTTTGTGTGGTGCAGGCTTTACGTTTTTTTGCAGGAATGTAAATTTGACTCTGCATTATCCTTCTATCTTGATAAGCTGATTCTTTTTTAAAAGCTTGGATAAAAAAGTAAACACATTTAATCCGTGATGCCAGCCTTCTTAGCTGTTATTGGTGCGATAACCAGCGTCGGCACAATTGAAAAAAACACTTTATATGCATATGGTTATTGTTAAAATAACACATTCATATTAATCTTAGTTTCCCGAACAGAAAATGTATCTACTTAAGGGATTTTTGAAGTTACCTGTATAGTATGTAAGTTAACGGATATTTTCACGAAAAATGTGTATACCTTACTAATTTGCACTCAAATCTGAAGACATAATAAAAAAACACAAAATCAGCTCATAGCTATATTTCATAACCAACGTTTATTTAAGTGAACATGTACAATATTTATATTTTGATTTAATTATAAAAATACTTGGGTATTGCTTCTATGTATTGTAAGGTATAGGTAAAATAGACTACCCTTCATACTTGATCAGGCTTAGGACTGACAATCTAGATTAATTTAAAAGATACAATTATGTATAAAAATTATTAATAATGTATGTACAGTATCTTATTGCATGCCTTTTATTTGTAAGCGCATCTTAAAATGTTGTTTTTGTTTTGTATTTCCATAATTCTGTATTCAAATCAAATTAAACTAGAATGGCGTATTTAAAAGTCTGTGGTATGTACAATGATTTCAATATCTACAATATGTACAAATGTATTTACAGATTAACACTATGATTATGTGTTACAGCTGATAAAAAGTAGCTCTGACAACTTCTTGGACGTTAGTCGTCTTCGCCTTTCTGTTAAAATATTCCCTGCTTTTGAAAATATCCGTTCGCAGGGAACGGAAGTCGCCACAACATTCAGCCTTTTCAACATGTAGTTGTAGAGCAGGGTATATATAAACCGGCGTTCTTGCCACCACAGCAACGGGTCACTAGTTCGGCAAAACATAGGTTCTTGCATATATTTCTGCAACTCGACTATGCCTGCTGCTGTGGGATTGGTCGGTCGCAAATTCCGCACCTTTTGATCCTAATCTGCCCAGATTGTTGAGGAGTTGGCAACGGTTTCTTGTTGCAGCGGTTGATGGCTCGACGTTGACGGTTGGTTATTCTGCTGCTGCTGCTGTGTCGGTGGTAGACGATGGCGACCAACTCGTTGCTTTAAATTATTTATGGCTCGCTCTGCAAGAGCAGGATCTCTGAAGCCCTTATCTTTAAACCGAGGATCCAAGAGTGCTGCCTCCACATGCAGCTCAGAGTACTCAATGATGTTAAATCTTCCTTCCAGCTCGTCTTGAAGAAGCAGCGCCATCTTTTTAATCTCTGGGACAGGATGCTGTTCACTTAATATTTGTTTCGCATGGCCTATTAAAATTGAGGACAGTGGGACGATTTTTGACAGTGTCACATTTTTCTCGGCACTAACTTCCACTGTCATCTCGTAAAATATTTTTAATATTGGCACCGCTGCTTCGACTACTATCCAGTCAGCAACGCTCAGCATTAAATCTGGTCTAATTAATGCCAAAGTAGCAGTGATGGCATTTCTTGTGACTGCATGCAAGGCGGCGCAACATCTCGTATGTCGAGTTCCACCGAGTCGCCACGTCTTGTTTTAATTTTAATAAGGGCACGTTTAATTGTTTTTGCATCTCTTATAGTTTGGCCATAGCATAAGAGCTCCGCTTAAAATATTCCACAATATTTTTTACATTTGCAGTTGTCTCTGCAATCGCGGTCAAAGCAGTCTGGACGCACAGATTTAGTGTATGCGCGAAGCATGGAACCTGACGCCAATCTGCAGCTTTAATGGCTGCTGTGACATTCGCTGCATTGTCACTTGCTACAGCGGTGATTTTATTTTCTATATTCCATTCTTGCGTAATGTTCTTGAGAAACTCGGCCAAGTGTGGCGCTCAGCATACTCAATGCAACCGAGCATCGTTGACTGCAATTTAGAGTCGGTTATATAGTGAGCAGTTACAGCAATAAAGCTCTCGTTATTGTCGGATGTCCAACCATCTGTTGTTAGACATATAGCCTGCCCTGCCTCAACTTTCGACTTTGCCTTTTCCACTTCCCGCTTGTACATTTTAGGTAAAAAGCTTTCTGACAGTGTTTTACGTGTGTAATGAGTAGCCAGGGCACAGCATGGAGACGAATGTTTTAAATTCCGGCTCTTCTACTAATGCAAATGCATTATTGCAATCTTTCCTTTGGCAATCATTTTAATTAATTGCTCATCAATTTTTTCAGAGCGACGGGATCCCAAGGGCTTTAAATTATGGACAAACTCGTTCATTGATGGCTGAGCTGGAGCAGGTCTATTTATTTGTATTGCTCTTGGTGGTTGAAAATCGTTCGGCTGGCCTACAATTGCAGGATCCGCTTCGGGCTGTGTCTGATTTGTATCAGCAGCAACATTTGCCATATCTTGTCGCTCGGCGTTCAAAGGCACAGTCGGGTGTTTTGTTTTTAAATGTCTATTTAAATTACCAACATTGCCGCCTGAAATACACAATGTGTTGGTACAGTAAGAACACTTCGCTCGTTTCGGGTCCACAAGTGGTTCCACACAGCGCTCCTTTTCCGGGCTGACGACATTTTCTTTATACACTTATTTACACGGCAATTTTTACAAGATTATAATATATACACAAATATTGTCTTATTTACAATAAATTAACACTAACTTGGCTATAACTATTTACACTTTACACATAAACACAGGAGTTTAACAAAATAGCAAAGGACTCGTAACTTCATAAATGTATGTCACTTAATCCGCGCGCCAAATTGGAATGAAAAATAAAATTTCTAAAATTAGCTGCCAAAACTTCGAAAAGTTGTTACTATTGTTATCTCCTAAACTAACCATTCCGACTTTCTGAATCAAAAAATATCTTATGGTTCTCCATTAAAGTTCAAGTTTATTTACAGAAAGAATGGGCTTTTCCATTTCCACAAACAATATCAAAAGAAATATAAAATTACCAAAAAACGCGAACTAATAAATGATTTAATATCCATTGCGTAGTACGGTCGACGTACGATTGAACTTTGTGTGTTAAGCAAGCAATGTGCGTTAAGTATACATTTCTTATCAACTATCGCATAATAATTGGGATGATGACTGTAGTTAAAATAAATTATTTAACATTATGCACGACATAATACACGAAGAAATTATTACTAAGATGTAGATTGCAGTAATTTTTGTACAGAACTTCTATTTAATAAATTGAAAATAACTTAAAAGAGTAGGTCATTTGGCACTACTCAAACGTGACGTCACTTTTGAGTATTTCATATAAAATTCCATAGTGGTGATCGTTTTGACAGTTCGAAAAAAGATCCTGATTTGACTTGCCAGTCATCATCCCTATTATATTACTTTTGCGCCTCGCACTTAGCAACACCTTGGCAACGCTGTTGGCGCCAAAAGCATTCGTGGTCCTCCGGGCGCGCTCGGCTTTGATCGGGGGAAACGGGGTAATGGCGTCGGTACGCAACACGATGTCCTTATCACTCTCAGAGCGTGTGAGCAGTTAAACGAGCTGCTGAACTAATGAACTACATGAATGTGAGTTGAACGATTGAACGATAGGGTGTAACCAAGTACTTCATTTGTATCTCTCATTCGCGAACTACTCATGTCTATGGAACACCCTTAGCAATGCAATTCTTTCTCATTAAAATCCAGGAATTTATTACCGTCAAGTCCAAAAGGTGATAAAATAAACGCAAGTGCCATTTACGGCTTTTGACCCTGATACGATAGCGGCCTTAATAGTACGGTCAAATCGTACATCATTTTACCCTAAACTCGCAAATCAAGTAGTATCGCTGCATTTTTGGTATGTTGTTTAGACACCATAGGGCAGTATAAAACCACATTTTGCAAGCAAAAAAAATTTGTGCTAGCGGGGTAGTACGTGAAAAACTGCGAAATTTACGGCCATTTTTTAGTTTCTGATTTTTATTAAAAAAACCTTACGTTTTTTGATATCATATGCTATTAAACGTTTAAAGACTAATAAATTTCCAACAAGTTGAGCTAACATGCATTACCGTAGGTCTTATAGTTTCAGAGATTAAGGACTTTAAAAAGTACTCCTTTTTGTAAACTATATAAAATTTGTGTTTTGCTAACGTTTTCGGCTTAATATCGCCTCACCTAATTATGCTACGAATAACATGCAATAATGACCTTATAGCGCACCTAATATTCTTTAATTTAAGGGTAAAATCGGGTCAGTAAACTTTGTAATTGAAAATAAAAACGCGAAATTCAAAAGGCAGGAGGGCCGCTATCTAAGTTTTTCATACAAATCGCAAGTTGTGTTGCAAAGCTGCAATTTTGGCATATTATAAAGACCTTATAGGAATATACGAAAATGCATATTACTAGAAAATCAAATAATAATTTCAACATAGGACGTAAAAAATCGGACTTTTTTTAGTTTTGAACGTTTAACTAAAAAACTATTCTCTTTTTGATACTAATTGCTATAAAACTTAGAAAGAATATTATATTTGAAACGATTTGAGCTACGTTGCATCGCCGTAACTTTTATATAATATTGAGATACGACATTCAAAAAAGTGCCCTTTTATTACAAAATTTTAGGTTACGTTAAAGTTATTCACTAAATATTGGCAAAACGTTCGCACTAAGAAAAAAAAGTAATTAGAGATAATAATTAAATTAAATTTGGAACAAGTTGAGCCGATAACAATTAGTGTTAGTCCTATAGCTGGAGGTATACGAGGCTTCAAAAAAGGCGTTTATTTTCTTAACTTAATGAAGGGCACATTTTGAAATGTCGTATCTCTAAATCTATATAATTTAGGGTAATGCAAGGTAGCTCATATCCTTTCAAATTTATTATTCTTTCTTAGTTTTGAAGCAATCAGTATCAAAAAGATAATAGTTTTTTTATTAAAAGTCAAAAAGTAAAAGAAGTCCAATATTTTTTTAGTTTTTTTCGTCCTATACCGAAATTCCTGTTTTGTTTTTCTTGTAATATGCATTTTTTTACGTCCTTATAGGGCCTATATAATATACTAAAATTGGAACTTTGCAACACGACTTGCGATCTGTATGAAAAACTTAGATAGCGGGCCAACTGCCTTTTGAATTGCGCGTTTTTATTTTCAATTACAAAGTTTGCTGACATGATTTTACCCTCTAACGAAAGAATATTAAGTGCGCTATAAAGTTATTATTGCATGTTTTTCGTAGCGTAATTAGGTGAGGCGATATTAAGCCGAAAACGTTAGCAAATTCTCAAAATAACGCTAGCTTACAAAAAAGAGTACTTTTAAAAAGTCGCAAATCTCTGAAACTATAAGACCTACGGTAATACATGTTAGCTCAACTTGTTGGAAATTTATTATTCTTTAAACGCTTCCTAGCATATAATGTCAAAAAACGTAAGGTTTTTTTAATAAAAATCAGAAACTGAAAAATGACCGCAATTTTCGCAGTTTTTCACGTACTACGTAACTAGCACAACTTTTTTTTGCTTGCAAAATGTGGTGTTATAGGGCCCTTTGATGTCTTAACAACATACCAAAAATGCAGCTATACTGCATGCTTTGCGAGATTAATGTAAAGTTTGACCGTACTATAATAGCTATGCATTAGGTCCACACCACCCATATGCATGTTATATTCTTGCACAATTTGTCATGACGTGCGGAAATTCCCATCGGCTCGGAACCAATGTAGTCACATAAAAGCGTAACTATCTTGTTATCTTTCCACGCCGTCACCGAAAAGTCAATTCCGTCAAAGTGCGTAATCCTCTCTTCATGTGTTCCCCTTGGAAGTGATGCCTTCAACATCTCTTTTTTACCCGGTAGACGACAGTTAGGAAGTCTATTTTGCTGCACGGTGCCAACGCAGTGTATTCCTAGTTTTTCCAGATGATAAACCAGAGGCAATGAAGTGTAGAAGTTGTCGAAGAATACTATGTGATTTCTCATTCTCGGAATCACCCTGGCTAAACGTAAGACTACATTGTTTGTTACTCCCAGGTCCGGCTCGCCTGGTCCATCTTTCTCTTCTTGCCCGGAATAAACTTCAAAACGGTATGCGTAACCCATAAGACTACACAAAACGAAGAGCTTATATGGGGATATAAGCTAAAAACACCTCATATTCTTATAAATAAATGCTAAATATATGCTATGTGAGAGTAAAAGGTCTTAAGTTGTGTCTATCTGTTTTACAGAAAAATATTTGTGATTATTAGTCTTCTCAAAGCATGCTATTATATTTGATTTAGTATCTAGTTAATATGTATGTGTTGGTAATTATAAGGACAAATAATATTAAATGAGAGTAAATGTACCTTACATTGCGTCTAGACTAGAGGATATTATTGAAAAATATATATATAATAAAGAATTTGTGATTATTAATTGGGTCAAAATACTTTTTATTGTCTTGTTTCTTACCACTCTGTTTTAGTTGCTGTTTCGACTCAGTATATTAAAAAAAACCGGTGCACTGGTGTTTCTTTTTCAGTCTACATTTTAATCCATACATCAGAAATAGAAAACAAATCATCATCTCATACAAAAATTACCACTGCGTCACGTTTTTAAGGACATAAAAAAAGACAACGAAAATAATTTTGACCCAATTGTTGTTTGTTTTAAGGTTAAGGTTAAGGTTTAAGAATTTATTTCTCCAAAAAGAATATTACATTCACTTAACTTAGAGAAATACAGAACAGTCTTAACTAATACATATAAAGTGTATGAATACAAAGTAAAACTTGATCAAAACAATCAAATTAATATTCTATGAATGTGGGTACAGTGTTCGACGGTACTAACTGATAAGTTACCAGTGCGCTGGCATTGTGATTTTAACTTCAAGTGCGAGGGCAGGTGTAGACCACCATCCAGCGTAACGTGACCGAGAAGTTGATGCGCTGAAGCGTTGTTTTTTTTACTGGTTTCATATCGCATTTTAATTTGGGTTTTGGTAGTAGCTTAATTATCTAATAACGCCATTAACATTTTTTTTATCCGACAATGTCGTAACAGGTGTGCTTACCATAGAAAAAATCAACTGCGAATGACTCTGGTTATCACGGGATTCGAACCTGCTTCCTCTAGATTGCCGGTCCAACGTGCTTCCAATTACACCAGACGACCTTCCGTCGATCACAGCGAATTTTTCCAATGGTATTGTGAATCTAATCACTAGCAACATCTGTACTTAATGTTTCGAAGGTACTACAACCTTAAGCCACTCCTAAGACGTATGTATTTTTATCCCTTGACATAAAAGAAAAATATAAACAGCATAATCATTGCAGACATTTTTTTAAATAAAAGCAGCAACTTTTTAATGTGCGGACTAGTGCGGGGACTCTCACTCCCTATGCACTTACTTATGTATAGCAACATTTTGTATAAGTAACTCTTTACGTATCTGTGCAATAAACGCATTTTTATCTTTATCTTTAATTGATTGTAAGTATTTTTTAAATCCCACGGTGTATTATACACCCATTCAGAGCATTGCCTATGTTATGAATGAGTTTATAAGACCGATTATAACTATGGTAATTGTGTTATACGCCCCATTTAGATAAAAACTCAAACGTTTAGTAACCAATACTCCCTACACTCTTTGCATATTATGTGAAGTTTAAGGGCGTAAAGGCCATTATTTCGACAAGTTCAGGGAGTATAACACACCCTTTTTCTTTATTTATTGATTTATCGTTAATGATTGATATTCAAAATGTTTATCTTAAAAAATCAAGTACGTGGGCCAAAATTTAAGATATTCTGCCAAAAAACAACGAAGTTATGATTTTTTTTCTAAAATATTTTTGTTTTTTTCTTCTCCTGAAAAGTGGCAATTTGGCGTTTACGCCCTTTGAGCCTAAAGGTATCGATATCATAATATTGAGCCACGAGCCATCAAACATGTAATGTACATCACTATGCATTTAAGGGTTAAAGATTAGAGTAAAAACGCACGAGTTCACCTAAGTTTCACCAAATATTTCAATTAAGTATCTCTATAAAATATAAATAAGATAACTTGGAAATAAATTGTTTATGTTATGGTAAATAAAGTAAGAGTCAAATATGTTAGCTATTAAATTGTTGTCCTGAAAATCGCACAACGACAATCGCACGACTTTTCTAATCCTAAAAAAACAGGGAATAAGTAATTAAACCACTAATAATTCTATACACCCGGGAATATTTTTCTCAAACGCGGAACACTTATCCGCGGCTGATATTTAAATTCCCAGACAATTGAGCAACGCAGGCGGCTGTGAGCGGTCTTTTCATTTACGCTTTGTGCTAAAATTGCATTTTGTATGGATTTCTTATTAAGGAGAGCAGTTCAAAATTTAAGCTTTTAATTACGTAAAAAACTAAATATTACATCTATTTACTAGGTTTTTTTCAGTATAGATTCTTGACTAATTTCTCTATTGTTTTCATTATTAACAATTATTATTCAAAAACTTGTATAATTTCTAATAAAATAGAAAGATGTACTATTTATCTTTGAGGATTTAGTATGGAGTCGGTATCGCTAGAAATTTCCTAACAAAACATTCTGCCAATATCCGAGGGGGAAGAGGTAGCACACATGTAAACGATCTAACTACAAATGCATTTCTTCTTCTCGTTACTATTCACGCACACTTAAACAATACCACAACACTAAGTTAAATTATCACACTAATACAGTAAAATTTATATGCGGACACAATTTCAAACTATCGACGTAGGTGTAATCGAACCGATTAATATGGCTTTCAAGTGTCTGAAGATTATAGTATCGATATATTTTTCTTAACGTCATAGATTGACGTGCACCTTGGTACTATAGATTGTTGTTTTGAGTATTTAAATGAAAGTAAACAGACAATTAGTAACAGTTATTAATTAATCAACCAATTTTAATACAAAACCGCCTGAATGTCTTGCCATTAACCCACTTCAATTGATTATGTTTTCGTTTATCGCGATCTTTGACTACGAAGGCTGTAACTGTAAGGAAAGTCTCGGTCAATCACGTGCATTTCGAAATCCGTAAATCAATTATAATGTTTAATAAATAATATTAATTAGCGGTTGTGAAAGAAAACAATGTATGTAATCACATACGAGTATTATTTATTTTGTTGTCGTAAGAAAGTTTTAGTTAGCTGGGATAAAATCACGGAGGCTTAATTGTGAATACTCGTAAGGATACAATTTGAATACAAGTGCGTAGGTACAAGGTGCGTAGGTGCGTACACATACAAGTTTTTGCAATAAAGCCGGTGATATTGATATTCCTTAGTGATATTTTCGTAAGTACCTAAATAAGGTAAACGGCCACTATTACGTGATAGTACACTATTACGGTAGTTTTCACTTCCACGCAAATAATAAGAAATCAGAATATCCTATGTTCAAATTATAAACGGGTAAAAAATCTTCGTTATTTAAACTTTTTAACAAACGAAAATTCAAAATTATTATACCTACACTTTCCGCGATATGTCACTTGGAAAAGTCAGTGTGCCGCGAACAGCTATTTGGTGTGCAAGCGCCGAGCGTAGCCGTAAGGTTCGCGCTCTCATTTGTTAAGCTCATAAAACGCCAAAGGTAAGTCCTTTTGATTTGAAATTGCTAGAGTGTTTCTTTGAGTTCTTTAACTATCGATTTGACACAGAAAAAGGTAATATTTAAACATAGAAGTTGCTAAAAATTGCAATTGATTGACTCACGGAATAAGGTGCACCTAATTTTTGATATGTCCCTTATTTCGTGATACTACCGAAATAAGGGAATTCTTGACTTATTTTAATTGATTGTTTATTAATATAACAACTAAAGTAAATTGTAATGTAAATGAAAAACTAGATACTGTATTTACTTAAGTTTAATTTGAGCTAATTCCGGTATAGGTTTTTTTCACCTGAATTCTCATAAAACGAGCTTAAACCTGACCCAAGTTCACAGTTTTTAGGTAAATTCACATATTACTTACCATCATAAATTTGGTTATAATTAGGTTTACTTTACTTATTGTTGTGTTTGTTTGTTATATTTAAGATTGTTTATAACTCATCTACGTAATTTATATATTAACTTAAAAAAATAATCGCGGGAATTTCAAAAAGTCAGTATCACGAAATTAGGAACCAGCATTTATTACTTTTCCCTAATTTCGTGATAGTGTAATCTATAGTAGTGGGTAACAAACAGACATGTAAGTATCGTAAATTTACCGATAGAGAGACACAGTAGGGTAGACCGAGGAGAATCGGATCACCTGGCGAATCGGATCAAGGTCAAAAATACCTATATTACTATATTAATGTTTTAAACATTTCTTCAAATTGAGCGCAATTCAGTTGAGCCACATTTCCTCGTAGGGTAGACCGAGGAGAATCGGATCACCGGGCGAATCGGATCAAGGTCAAAAATACCCATATTAGTGTTTTCACATTTCGTCAAATTGAGCGCAATTAAAATGAGCCACATTTCTTCTCCTTGTCCTCGATCGTTTAATAAAATAATAGTTATTTATATGGCTGGCGCATAATAAGAGGCATACACGAGTGTGGCCACTCAATAAAAGAGGTATTTTTTCAGTACCAGATATGTAGATATTGAATAAATGCCTTCTGTAGATTTTGTTTTCAACGTTTAAAGGTATCTTACGCCCGACTGGGCCGAGACATGACCGGGCCAGGCCGATATGTCAGTGATCAGACGTGATTATTTTTATAGAAAATGACACATCGGCCGCCCTGGTCACGTCCCGGCCAGGTATAGTGTAAGTCATCCTCTGAGACGAAGTAAACGTATACTTAATTACTTATGTTCTGATTTTCATTTAAGGTAGACCGAAGCGAATCGGATCAAGGTCCGAAATCTCTACGTATTTTTTTTAAATTAACGATTAAGGACAAAGAGGAAGTGTTGCTCAACTGAAGTGTGCTATTGAGCACACATAGTATTTGAAAAAAATCTTTAAATTGTTGAAGAATCTTTTAAAATACTAATGGTGCGTTTTACCAAATTTTGATTCTAAGAATAATGATTACTCTGGGATAGTAATGTAATATAGGATAGTAATGTATCAGAGAGTAAGCGCTATTCTTAGAATAAAAGTGTGGTAAACTCGAGCCTTAGAGATTTTGGACCTTGATCCGATTCGCCCGCTGATCCGATTTACCCCGGTCTACCCTAATTAATGTTTATTTCGTTATCAATCAAAGAGAGGTTTATTGTTTAGTGTTCAAGTTTATTTAAGTTTGTTTTTAACCGCCTAAAGAGTATTATGGTATGCAAATCGGTAGATTTTATCTTGTTTCATTATTAAGAAATAAAAACTTTAAGTTGGATCTCATTTAACCATGTTGTTTAATTTAAATGATATCCGTATGATATCTTAACTTAAGCAAGTTCGTTAAAAATAACATTTTGTTAAAGAAACAATAGTCATTTACTCTAAATATCTTTATCACGAAATAGGGGCCGCGAGTTCACGAAATTAGGAGCAGCGCCGAATTTTATCACGGAATAGGCAGCAAATAAGACGTTCACAATTAAATTAATATATAAAAAAGTTTGAGCAAAATCTATAAAATGTATGCATAAACTAACTGTCAAAGAATCAATATAACATATTCAAAAGCTTTCGTAGTGGTATCTTGCTAAGATTTTTATTTAAAAATACACAAAGTCTCGAGACCCTTAACATACCGTAATAGGGGACATTTACCTTACAATGTATTATATAGGTCCAACTAGCGTTAAGTAGCACTTGTAAAAATGAAGCTATTGAATTCGATAAGACTGTGTTTTTATTTACTTACTGTGAGGACACTAATATACGTAAACACAAGTGTCCGTATCTCGACATTTTATACCTACTCTCGACATTGTGTCATAAAGAGTAACGTTCACATCACTATGTTATTTTCCCGCGTAATACGTATTCCAAATAAGCGCAATAAATATTCAACCTTATTGGCTTACATATAAGCTTAACATTAAACCAAGGCAGAGTCTTCTGTCTTACTTGATTCACTAAGTCTAATATTTCCTACAAAATTTAAAGATGGGTAGACCTTATTAACCTTAAATACGAGAATACAATAAATGTCAAACTTTCTCCATCAGTCAAAAATGAAAATACGAATTTTGTGCGATATTTTTGAAACCGATTTTGCTATCGATTCCCTGGTACTTGATTTTCTTGAAAAATTTTATGTAATAAAATGTTTTAAATAATATAAACAAATAAAGGCAAGATATGAAATGGTACCGCATATTTTGTATACATGATGTATACGTATTTGAACGAGTTTTGAATCCGTACATAGCACATACAGGCATTTTGACGGAGCTTGTTACGGATACACAACGATTACAAGACTGCGAAGAATCGATTAATGAAGTAGTTTTTATAAAGAGGTATGGACAATGTACAAATTCTTGGCCAAAGTCTTTGGCAGAGGGGAAACGATATGAAGGCGACTCCATTACTGAATCCTCAAAGACTATTTATGTATCTAATTGACTGTTTGTTGGTCATTGATTTTTTGACCAAAAGATGAACTGAGCTTTTTTATCTTGGATTTATTTTAATTTATATTTGTATGAAAACGGGGTTGTTCAACTAATGGATCATAGCCCAAAACGTGAACTAGGAAAATTTACTAGTACATCTTTTAGGTTGGATTCCTATACATGAATTCAGCATCAATTTAGTTCGTTCATTTAATGAATGTTATGCCCAAAACATGAACCAACTAAATTGATTAGTTCAAGTTTTAGGTAGCAGTTTCTAAAATGACCGCCTCAATTTTATAAAAAGAATTCTAATTTTGGGTTTTAAATACTGCCTTCGTGTTCATCTAATGGGGTCACATCGTTCAAATATTGGGCACATTATACTGCCTTAACGCTGGTTTATCTATTGGGGTCAAATCGTTCATAATTAGGGCACTTCGTTCAAGTACTGGGTATTTTAACCCATTTTCGGATAGAAATATTTTAATAAAATTACTGGATATAAAAATACGAGGCCCGAAAATAGCTTATTCTAAACTCAATGAAATGCAGCATCATTTATAAAAAAATGAAAATAGTTAAAAATTAGTTACATCATATAGAAAAAAAAATGTCAAAGTTGAGAAAGTTGCTTAACTGTTCACCTATTGGTGACTTTACCCTACATATTTTCAAACATGGCCGTACTAATAGTACAAACTGTGGGACTGTAAATCTGTTGGACTGGGAATCTGTCAAAGTCAAACTATTCTTTATTCAAGTAAGCTTATTAATAAGCACTTTCGAATCGTCTGACATTATCAAGAGAGATAAAAAAAATCTACTACTGGTTCAAACCCTACGCCGTTCCTGAGAAGAACCAGTAAGAAACTCAGGTGGACTTATTTTTTCAAAACAGTATAATAATACATCTTATTCAAATAACATGCATTAAAGAATGTATTACATAAAAAAAAAGATTATTATAGACATTTTTATAAAAGACAGAAATAAATAAAGGATCATAATATTAAACAAAAATAATTATTATTGTACAAGTTCACAACATTATCTATATCTATACTACTAGAGATGTAAAGGTCCTCTAGTTGTCAGAATAAAGAGATATTACTGTAGAATTGGGAGTATGTGGAAATGGGAATGTGTATACTCGTAGTTACGAATATAAAGAATTGAACTTTTGTAGAATACCAATTATGTAGAATTGTGAATATGTAGTATTGATACTACATATTCACAAATTCTGTAAAATTTAAATTATGTAGAATTGGGAATCTGTGGTATTGTGAACACGTAGAATCAAGATTCTGTAAAATTTAAATGATGTAGAATTGGGAATCTGTGGAATTGTGAAAACGTAGAATCAAGATTCTGTAAAATTTAAATTATGTAGAATTGAGAATCTGTGGAATTGTGAATATGTAAATCAAGATTCTGTAAAAGTTAAATTATGTAGAATTGGGAATCTGTGGAATTGTGAATATGTACTAAACCTTAGTACATACCTAATAGTTTTATTTGTTAAGGTGCATTCAGACCAAGCGACCATTCGCTGTTCTATCCCCCACTCTACGAAATTCGATCGTTACACAAAACGTGATTCGTTGATTTCGTAGAGCGGGGGATAGAACAGCGAATGCTCGTTTGGTCTGAATGCACCTTTACTGACCTAATTGAGCTAGATGTACTAACCTACCGGCGAAGTCACAGATCAGTATAGATAGCTAACGGTGGCATGGAACATGTCGCAGCGTTATGGCCGATAGGCCTTTATAGTGTGACAGATGCGCGCCCTATGAGCCAGTCGCAACTTACCCGCGACTGCAGGATGAGCTCGGACATATCCGCAAAATGCCGCATTGTGCCGGTATTTCTTGTAAAAATAGGAGTGTAAATAAACATTTCAAGGATTATTGAGTCACGTACCACATTAAAGTATTGATTTTTTTAGTTATTAGTTGACAAAACCACATATTTTTACAAATAATATATAACAACAAACCGCTGACATAAATGTCATAATGATTTTACTTGGGCGTACCAATTGGTTGAACTATTCAGTGTCAAATTGTATGTGCGTTTTACATTGACGGCTTAGAATAGCAAGCAAGTTGCAATTTGGTAACTGACCGTGCAATGTATCCAATTGCTAGCGATATTCACAACCGTCCTGTCATTTCTTGGTACGGCCGCTGCGAGCAGGCCGCGAACTAGAGGTACGACTGACCGTGCCGATGACAAATAGGGTCGATAAATTGTTGATGTATTTGATTATATTCAATTTTTCTTTCATATTTTGACCTTTGTATCAATATCTTATCTTCATAAAGGTAAAACAATATATACAGATTATATCGCGTATTATATTATTTTGAGCCTTTTACAATAACCATCGCGGAAACGGCTGATAACATTATATTTATTAAGGGTACAACCGTCTAAATAATTATTTGTTCATGTGATTCCCAGCCACAATTAAGATAATGTCGTTAATAAATTGCTTTGTTCATATTCAAATATATGTTTATAATTGACATTCTGTAGTTTATTATTTACAAACCAGATCCGACACGAAAGTAAGAAAAAAGTTTTCTAATTTATTATTAAATGACATAAAATGAAAACAAACAATATAAGGACTTAACTACCTATAAATAAAAAAATTGGCCTAAATCGCCGCCAGTGGGCAAGGTACCCAGAAGGCTGGCCGCATTCCCTATACTTAAACGCTGTTCAAGGTACTGGCCAGCCCTCTGGTCGCCTGAGGTCTCTCTTAGGCGAGCCGCTAGATCTTTAAAAAGTCCATGTGCACTTGGCCCCCATGGCCCCAAGGTCTCCACACCAAACGCCGCAAATATGTAGCTGTTTCCTAAAGCAGCATATTTGCGGCGCTTGAGACTTTCGGCTAATGATGCCGCGGCGCCAGCAGCAACGCCGGTGACCGAAACATGGGACGGCGCCAGAGTGTCAACGCAGTTGGCGTCCCAAACTAGCGGCCGGCCCATGCTCCAGGGCACTAGCGTCATTCCGTCAGGCCTCTTGCCGTCGTCCCTGGCCAGACCGTTGGGCTCTCCTCCTCAGGACCGGACGGCCGGTATTTTCGCGCTAACAAGGGCGCGACGGATAACATAATGTTTATAAAGATTAGGTGCATCGTCCAATGCGATATTTTAATCTGTATTTATTTCTTATTAAATGATAGATCGATTTTAATGTTTTTCTTAATATTCCGGCCTTATCAAATATCTATGGATAATAATTTATCGACGTAGCCTCCTCTCTAGTGCCGCATCATATGGTAGCGCTTTAGCCAATCACAGCGTGGCAAAGGCCCGACCTCGGAGACACCGAGACTCATTACAATTTCGCTTCGTTACAAATCTCTCTCTTTCATATATCTATGGGCGAAGTCATACTTTTTTCTTAAACAATAATTGATGCATTTTCTTCAATCTCAAGTGCCATTCTACGACTTGCAATTTGCATCGTTTTGCAACAATAGAGTGAATGGTGTGATATATAATGATTATTTTAAGCCGGTAAGCTTTAACTCATAGGGTTATTTATACTATAAATAATACTAATCAATATGGGGTATTTTCCATATATGTTTGAGTACATGGCGCTTACAAGAACTTGTAAACACTAACAAACATGGTAAATATCTCGTATTAGTACAAGTTACAGTTGTAAATAGGTATTGTGGTTTTTAAATACAAGTAGGGTAAGTTGTGGATCAATGACACAACTAAATTTCAAACCATTGTATCTCTGGTGTTTTTGAAGTTACGAGTGAGATATTGTGTTCGAAGATAAACAATTTAGTTGGCTATCGAATCGCATTCTTGGTTTCTACTTATTTTTAATAGTATATGTGTTATACAACTTTAAACAAAAAATGAGATTTGTTTCATTGTGTCCTCGTGCATGTATTCAATGAAACACCTGCATTTTTACATTGAAACAGATGTAATAAATCCAATGAACTATGAAACAGACTTAACCAACATTGAAACTGTGTTATATGAAACATATATATAAGTACGCTTGCAATGAATACAAAATAAAGGAAAGTTAATAATAACGGTAGGCTGGGATAGGTTTAGTTTAGTAGGATTCCAATTTGTTAAATTTTTAATAAGACCACTAAAAGATACATGAATCCGAAAGACTGTTTCATTGTATACAACCCAAGTTTCATTGTAACTTAACAATGTCGTCGATAACTGCGACATATTGCAAAAAAATGTTATGTTTTATGTGTCCTCGTAGTATGACTGCACCCCAGTCGAACGCGGGAGGGCCCTGGGCATCTCCACGATAGATATCATATACTTTGTGACAACATAAATATCATGTTGTTTTATTGTGTACGTATGTTTTATTGTTCAACATATTACTTAAACTATTGCCATCAATGAAAAATTCAACTTTTTAAACTGTCCTATCTCAGCCAATTTGAAAGTTAAAAATCGTATATTTTGCCATATAATAGACTAATAGTCATCATTCTTTATGGTGTGTAAAAAAGTGGCTCTAATTCTGAAAATTCCGTATATAATCTTAAAATGTTTTTGAAAAAAGTGTATTGAAACACATTGAAACATGTGTACTAATAAATAGTGTTCAGTGAAACACCGTGAGCTGTTTCATTGTAAACAAAAAATATCACGGGTAACCAACATTGAAACAGAGTTACAAAAACAGTAGCCAAATAGGTTATTATATATAAGGTCCTAATTTATTAGATGCAGATATTTTTACAGCTGATAGTACTCGGTCTCTGGAGTATATTAAACCGTGAAACATTATAGCTTTTACGATGTTTTTTTGGAGAAAACGGAAAAACAAATTTCCTACTTAAAAACACCCTGTTTATGTGATTATTAAATGAAAACTCATTGAACAGATTCAAGTACCTCTTTTACGTACCACTTAACTGGAACTGGCCACTTCTCGTCGATAAAATAAATACTTTAATGTCAATGTCATGTTATTTTCCTTTGAATTGTGTCGTTTGATGACATGACAGACAGTGTTATTGTGACATGTGATAATGCACACATGATGATTTTTTTTAGATGAAATTATAATTAATTTTTTTTGTTAGGAAAATGAAATCAAAAAAATTACATGAAAAGATTTCTTAATTTATATTTAAAGTTAATTATTTTAATGTAAAGTATCATGTGTTAAAATATCTGCAACTAATAAATTAGGACCTTATATAATGTGGTTGTTCTTAGTAAAAAGTACTGATTCTTGGGAAGATTAATTTATTAACGAATCTTTATGTCAATGGCGCATTCAGCAACCGAAAAATTTAATGAAAACAATGACATATTAATACAATATGTAGTAACAGAATGTTTTAAAAGATAAAAAATATGTTTTCACGACACTGTTCGTAAATGTGGTGATTGTTTGACTAAACACAGTACGAAAAGTTGCTTATAGTTGTATAGCTGTCAAATTTTGACAGCTGTACATCTATGAACGTCACGAACAGTACAACAATGTTGAACGTCAAAGTAAAAGGTCGTATCTAAACACGGATTTCATAGGCAGATATGACGTTTTGAAAATTATTTTAGAAAAATTTTCTCGGACTGCTTGTAACTTTTATTTTTATTTTTGTGGCACAGGATCATGGCGTTCAGCCACAACAAATTAAAATGTATTTTTTCTAATTACAAGAATGTGTTTTATTTCCTCAAAGCACAATGTTTAGCCTCGGCGAAAAGTGCAATAGATGAACTCGTACTATCGAAGGCCTCCCCAAGGGTCGGCCTTCGAACTAACTCGTTCATCTATTGCTTACTTTCCAGCCTCGACAACAATGTACTATTTATGACCACTATTACTACGCATATAATTTTACGAAATAATTAATATATAATTTTATAATGTAAAATATCATTATACTAGTCACCAAAAAATATTAAAAATGTACTACTTAGACTCTCTTGTACCACCCGGGTTTAGCCACATAATCAGGTATTCACCAGCAGGAGCTAAAGTGACCATTTCATTGTACATATAAAATTTGTCACTCTAGCTACTGGTCAGTGTTATACAAGTGGACCTGAATAGGTTGATAATGAGGTGCTAAACATGAAACATGTTTAAATGAGCAGTCTCATAGAATAGTAACCTCTTGCAATTTCACATTTGGTGTACAATAAAACTATACAGTACACAACGAAACATGGACCTGTTTCATTGTACATTACATAAAAATGTTTCATTGTGAGACACTAGGGTATTATTATGAACTAAATAAAAAAACGAGGCCAAAATTTGAACTAATTTTAAACGTATTTAGCTTAAGATAAACTTGAATATATATACAATACGACAAAAATATAAATACTACCAAACTATTCTCTGTATTCTTGCAAAAAATTACGAAATATAAATAAAAATTGTTACTTTTCCTGGTTCAATTCGCTTTGAAGCATGTAGCGACGTGCTCCTTCTGCGATCGTCGCTCGCACCCTGGGGAGTTGTGAAGGGTCCCTAAGCTCGTCCTTGTTTGATAGACGGGGCTAGCCGCTAAGGTCAGGTTTCCGAGATATCGCAAAGTTTCATTGTGTCCGTTTGTGTCAATGTTCCACAACTAACCCTACTCTAAAGTGTTTTATGTGGTGTAGGTAAAATGCATACACTAAGAATGCTGTGGACGGCGCACAACGCTCAAAAAATGTTAACGAGAAGGAAGCGTATTGCAAATCGGTTGCGTTTGGAGGGTGGAGCAAATGCCCGATTTGCTATTTATTCAACACTTCAGGGTCAATAAAAAATATTTAAGCAGATTTGCTCAGACTTTCGGACCCTCACCACAATCCGTGGTACGAGGTACGAGGGAAATACCGCTGGAGATCAGGGTAAGTCTCTTGAGTTCTTATCTATTTTCTGTCTCATTTTTCACATTCAGAACAGATTGACTTTGGAATTAGGGATCTTATCTCATGATCTATGTAATATTAAGTGAATTCCAAAATTATAAACTGTAAAATGTTAGGTAGGTACCTTATTAATAACATTAATAAGGTAACATTTTATAACCCAAATCACATGTATGTACAAAATATAAAAATAAATGACAGTGATAATGATAATAGATTTAACTAGGTAGTACATTGTTTTTAGGTATTATGTGCGCTTAGCTTTTACGCTACGGGGTCAGACCAGAGAATTGTTGGAGTGACTCAACATCTAACACAGAAAACCACCAGCCGCATTATTAAAGAAGTAACAGAGGCACTGAACACAAACAAAATATTGGAGAAGTGGATTGTGTTCCCACAAACACCACTGAATAGATCCCATAATAGGCAAGAGTAAGTGTTAGGCAAGAGTAAGTGTTAGGCAAAGACAAAATTGTACTTATTATAACTATCAAATCAAAGATAGAGAGTACCTCATTTAATAATATCATGTCTTAAAACTTAGTTTTTGGTTGGCAAGTGTGTGGAAAAACATTGTATGCATCACGGTCGGTAAGCGGAATACTAACTCGAGTCATAAAAGCTTCTAACACTCTCGTTAGTAATTCCGTACTTACCTCCCTTGATGCACAATATACTATTATTCATGTTTAGAAATATATGAGCAACTATTAATTCCAAAATATCTAGGGTGACCAAAGTACGCATAAATACCTCAACACTAACTTTGACATCTTCATACTTAATGGAGGTTAGTGTGGGTGTGCTCGCTATAGGTGAGGAATTCTCAATATAATTTGAGATTTCACTGACCGCTCCAGAAGTACTTTCTTACGGTAGATGTTGGTAAGCGCCCCTTAGGTGCATGGCGCATATGAGGAATACACCGCATCACCGGGCGTGTCTCGGTAGCTCAGTTGGCAGAGCAGTGGTCTGGTATCCCAGAGTCGCAGGTTTGAGTCCCGCCCGAGGCCGTGAATTTTTCCACTTTTAATTTCTTTCTTATAAATTTGAAATCGTTCACAAGCGTTTCTTAACGACAACATTTCATTGTATGTTTTAAAAAGGTACTATTGTGTATTTTACACAAAATGGTTGGTCATAACGAAGATGTTGTGTGAAATTACATTTTTAAAAGCAGTCGGTAGTTACAATGTAACTAACGAATGTGCTACAACATATTCCTACAGTTATAAAGTAAAGCTCTGGTAGCTGAGCGTCGAGGGGTAAGACGTCGGACTAGCAATTCGAAGGACTCTGGTTCAAATGCCGCCGGTTCATACCAATTTATCACTATCAGTTGCTTTTAGGTGAAGGAAAACATCGTGAAATCCCGGAAGACTGAAAGCCTAGTTTACCCTGGGTCAAAAAAAAGGTCAGATAGCAGTCCCTTCCGTAAAACTAGCGCCTACGCTAATCTTGAATTATCTTAAATTCCTTTGCGAGCGGTTCTCTTTGAGCTGCGACATATGCTGGGAAAACGCTAGGAGGATGAAACATTTGGTTCTTATATGCGGAGTTAAATAACCAGACTGGGCTGTAATTAGATGATTATAATAACAAATATGAATAAGATCTGGAATGTGCTACGTCTAGTTGAGTGAAAGGTCTGTGAAAACAGAAATGAATATATCGTCCATTAAATACAAAAGCGACACAACTCAAAAACCGTGAAAAATGATTTTATTGCAAAAACGACATTATAAGCACTAATATTTTACGTGACACTAAGACACCTGTCAATTTGACGTTAGTAAGTATCAAAATTATGCAGGTGCCCTTTTTGCACTATCGATCTTTCGAGACTAATTTCAGTGCTAAACTGCCATTTTGTCAGTTGCGACTCGACTGTCGACCAAAACGCACGACATTTTTGTGAAAAAGTGCCATGAAACGAAAAAATAAGTGATTACGTTAAAAAATATGTAAGCAAAATTGCCATATTTTTAGATGTGACCGTTTTGAATAAAATAAATACGTAAATATTATGTTTCTTTATATAAAAAGGAGTCGCAAAACGGAATGTGGCAGCTTTAATTTTAAAATATCCTCTTAAATTTGATTTTTCATTCAACAAAACTGCCGTATTAGGATTTGCAACCTTTTTGAATTAAAAATATATTCGAATGCATCAATCATTGGAGCCATATTTATACATGATGCTGTTTTGAATAAAGTAAACATGTATGGTTTAGATTTCTTTATAAACAAAGGAGCCGCAATACGGAATGTTGAATTTCAAAAAACATTGTTGCATTAACAACCGTTTTTAATTGAGTATAATATTAAAATCCATAAATGTACCAGATTGAATAATTGAGTATCTTTTGCATGAAATCTTAAAAAATACAATATATCTTATAAAAACAGTAATTGTAAAACGTGGTACTTTGTATTGTGTTCGTTTTACTTAAAAGTATATTAGAGATTGTGTGGAAGATGACTGTGAATTTTGTGTACCTATAATTGCGACTACGAAGAAACAATAATGGCATAAACTTCGGATTATTAAGTATTTGTCATACTTTCCTATTATATTATTTGTATACCGGTGTATGTTTTAACGAATCTAAAAACTTATATAAGTAGTATTTATTTTTTCACTTTTGGGAATGCCAACATAGGGATGATGACTGTATTTAAAATAAATTATTAGACATTATGCATGGCATCACACACGAATAAATTATTACTGAAATATAGACTGCAGTCATTATTGTACAGAACTTTTATTTAATATAAGTGTAGTATACAAACGTGACGTTACTTTTGTGTATTTCATGTAAATCTTTCAAAAATCGAAAAAGGATGTTGACTTGACTTGACAGTCATCATGCCTATTGCTTCACTATATAGGTAGTACCCAAGCACTGGCGCCAAAATATCATGTCGTCTAGAAAAAAAAAATTGTTACATAAGTAGATTTTTAGGAAAGACTTATTATCTCTGCAATTAAATATTGAATGATATACTTTTGTATCGGCAAGAATTAAGTTCTTGCATCAATTCTAATGAAAAAACTAGTAAACCGTCAAAACATATCAATTTGGATCATTTATTATGGGATCATAGTAACCACCACACAAATACAATACACATAGAAAAAACAAATAACTAAAGATGTACTTAACCGATTTTTATTATTTACGTGCTTTTAGGTGGCCTATTTCCAGTTTATAGTAAAAATAAGTGGTATTAAAGTATTAATTCCATTCTCAACAATATAACTTTGATCGCGTTGTATTTATTTTATATTTATTAACTAAAGGTACCACATTTTTTTATGTACGTATAGCAGGTTGATTCTTGAAAAAAACCGATAATTATATCTGAATTTTAAACTAGTACGTCCGTTAAATTCATCAAAATATGTAACCAAAGTTAAAATTAATCAAAGTAACCCCGGTTTACGGTATCTATAAACATGTTCTGACAATATGTAAGTAAAGAAACAGTAAGAAAAAGTTTTGTCTGGTTCAGTTTTGTTAAAAAAACAGTATTTCTATGTTTAAGACATGATTTTATGTATGATTTAAATGAAATAACTGCTTATTTTTTTGTATTTGTGGCCTTTGATGGAAAAAAAAATTCAGAGTTAATGTTATTTTTTTATGCAAAACGGACGTATACGCTCATAAAAGCTTGCACAGCACATATTACTTTCTAATAACAAACACATCAAAAGACGGTTAAAATACCTACAAATTGATATATAACACATATAATATTAATGCTGTAAGAAAATTTTGTGAACAAAAAACAAATACAAAATCTTTAAACAGCTCCCCTGTAAAAAGTAATTTTTTGACTTGTGTCGCTTTTGTATTTAATGGACGATATACTAGAAGAAGCAAATGTATCTACTTCGCGTGTCCGAACTCAGTAGCAGCCACTGAGATGGTCTTTTCTAATGACAGTCCACATACGACAGCTGTTGCAGCCGCACGTAAGAACAAAAAAAAAACAAAATGCCTCATTGCATGATAATTAACTGCACCAGCCCAAATATTTCCAGCGGACAAAAACAAAAACATATTTCCCACCACACGTAAGTAATTTTTAAATAATATTGTGCATGAATTCATTTTTAATAATTTTTCCGTATTTTTATTTATGCACCCAAGGGTGTACCTAAGTAACTATAGAATTACGTTGCTGCGTTTGCTTTAAGCGTGTGATCGACCATGTGTGTTAAAGATATGATGAATATGAGACTAGCGATACTCTCGCGTAGGTATCGCTTGGACTTCGTAGTACAGCCCATTTCTCGTTCGTCCGTCAAATTTAGCGATTAATGTTGTTCGTTCTACAATAAATATAATAGTGAGCGAGCGAGCCCACAGATATAAAATCTATGTGTAAGAGAGAGACGGCTGCATGGTTGTGGGTGGAGGGGCATTGGTGTTTTTGAATTATTTAGGTTTTCCCATCACTGAATGCCGACCGTGACGTCTCAGTGACAGCTAAAAAGTCGGCACGCTTGGTTCCCATACAAATGGTGCTATTTACTTCGTCTACTGAATATCTAAATCTGTGTCTGTGAAGTAGAGAAAACACATGTCATGTCATGTACGGATAAAATTCCATGAACATTGTTTTCTTTCTTCAATGAACATTGGAGATCGAAGAAAAGCTAGTATTCAGCAAAAATCAAAAAGGTCATTGATACGTTGTTGATTGGGGTTCATCGGTACAACTTACATAAAAATAATCTAAAATCCAGTTTATGGAGGTGTGTGTACCGTGGAGATTGTTCGGCAACAGTTACAGTGAACCAAGAAAAGAACAAAATTGTTCGCAAAACGCAGCACACGTGCGATCCACGCCCCGCCAAAAATGAGATGCACTTGGCATATGAGCCGTGCGTTGAAAAGGTAACGACAAAGCTACCCCCGTACAACAAACAAACCTATGAGAAAAGCGTGAGCAATATACAAGGAAATGAAGAGCACTACAGCACAAGGACACCGACATTTAACCAAAAAAAAGAACCCTATATAGATCAAGAGAAAGGGTTTTAAACATGAAAGTTAATGGCACAGTTACACTGGATAAATTGAAAATCCCTGATATCCTGAAGCATGAATTCCTTTTGCGCGAAGATGGCAGTACCGAGGAGAAAATTTTCATATTTGCGACGCCTCTAGGTATAAAAACATTCCAACTGTACGCAGACAAAGAAATGGTTTACGGAGACGGTACTTTTGAAACGTCGCCAAAGCCATTCCCTCAAGTATTTGGAATACATATTGACCTTCAGAGTACCCAGGAACCCAATATTATTCCTGTGATATATGCATTGTTGCCAAACAAGACGACGGAAACTTATATTCGGCTCTTTTCATTAATTAAAGAAAAATAATTAGTGGAAATTCGCACATTTAAATGTGACTACGAAGCTGGAATAATAAGTGCGTTTAAAGCAGTTTTCCCGACAGCTCTGTAAGCGACTGTTTTTTTCCATTACAACCGTGCCGTTTGGCGAAAAGCAGAAGCGCTGGGTTTACAAAATGACAACGCAGTGGCCTTGTTATCCTATTTGCCACTGCTACCCGAAAATGTTATTATGGAAGCTTGGGAAGCTATTACGAATCAGCTGGAAAACACTGAATAGAAAAAAATTTCGCAATATTTTACAATGCAGTGGCTTGCCACAAGAACATCACTTGCCAATATATGTGTGGCGTTCGAGAGACATCGCACTAATAATGCGATAGAAGGTTGGCACAGCCGTCTTCAAAGACGCCTTTTAACGGTAAGGAAGAACTTGTGCCGATTTGTATAATCAATTCGAATTGACGCACATGTTTTTTTTTCAATTGACGGACTTCCTGTCTGCTAAAAGCATAAGAACAACACTCATACTCATTGTATGGAGTGACAAGTGTACTTCTACGTTCCGCGGCAAATAGCCATAGAGTCATTCGGGGTAACGGTTCGCGGTGGGTAAAATTACGCAGTGCCGCGATCTCCGACAGCGGGGCAGGGGAGCGGGGCGTATGTTGGCAAAACAAGATGGCGCTTGTATCGCCGTCTAGGAGCCACGCGCCACTCCGGCGCAAAACCAGTACTCGTTGCGACAGGTCGCCGAACGCATGTGGATCAATTATTTCGTTCAATATTTGTTCGCGGGAAAAGTGTGCTGCAGTTGAATGGATTATTATCTGAGGGTAAGTTTACTTTCTTTCAATTGTATATTTAATGTACTTATTACGATATCATAAATATTTTCTTTAATGTAACTAACTTGTGTGTTGTGTCAGTTGATTTTATAAATTACACGATTGGGGTAAGAGTGCGACTTTAAAAGTACGCATGCGTACTTTTACCCACGACGCGTACTTATGCCCCAAGGTGCAGGATAATAAGAAGAAGTGTTCTAAAAGTTTTTTATTATTTCAGAAAAGAGGAAAATGCCGAGAAATTATGTCAGGAAGTTCCCAAAGCGGGTTCTCGTTTCAGAAGAACAAATAAATAACGTGAAAAAACTAATGCAAGAAGGAAAAAGCCAAAGACGTGCAGCTGAAGAAGTAGGTATCAGTGAGGGTACCTTGCGAAAGAGACTAAAATATACTCACGTGCCAACTTCTTTGGGTCGTTTCAAACCAACATTTACCAAGGACCAAGAAGCACAATTTGCCGTTCATTGTCAAGAAATGGATAATAGGTTCTTTGGTATTACCATAAATGATTTAAGGCGATTGGCATATGAGTTTGCAACAGCTAATAATATAGAAAACCGCTTCGATGACTCCTGTAAGATGGCTGGTCGCGATTGGGTAGAAAGTTTTCTGAGAAGAAATGCTCACCTGAGTTTACGGCGGTCAGCAC
>JALPQI010011173.1:0-40683 GCA_025490895.1 Thaumatotibia leucotreta | reverse complement strand
TTATTTATTATGTTGATTATAATGTCATACATTTAAATATAGAATTTACCCAAAAGTAACCAATTCAATTCAATTCAATAGTTTATTCATAAAATAAAATTGTACATGACAGTAGGTACAGTCGATATTACATATAAGGTAGATACCAGAGTTGGGCAAAAAGTAATATGATTACTCCTTCCGATTACTTTTGTATGTGTACTTTGTAATAAATATTACAAAGTACACATACAAATGTAATTTATAAAAGTAATCATATTACTTTTTGCCCAACTCTGGTAGATACACTATATTCATATACTATATTCAATTCCATCTTATGCTAAGACATAAGGTTAGAAAATAATCATTTACAGTAGGTACATAATTTAAATTTAATTATTTAGTAGGTACATGACATACCTACTCGTACGAGTGTTAGGCAAGGCTGAGGAAGCGAAACCAGTTTACTTAAAAGTAGCCTAGATATTTGTAGGTATACTTATCTTGACCGAAGCGTAATTGATACAATGCTTATACTTAGTGTACTGTAAAACTCGTCGAGTGAATAGAAGGCATCAGACGCCAATTTATTCTTGAGTTTTTTATTGAAACCATTGTCGGTTGTGTTTTGTAGTAGGTAACCAGTAATGTAGAGGATTGTTATACAACCTCACATTGCTATACAGTACCTAAATCGCATGCCTGAGATACAAGGACCGAAATCGTTAGCATAATTTTGGGGCCGACTATGCTCATTTGCATAAGTCTAGTATGATCGGTTAGGTACACAAGCTAGTACCGTCTAGGGATTACGTGACTAACTTATATTGTTCTACAGTAGAACCCACTTAATACGATCACGTTCAAAGGTGCGTTTAGACCAAACGAGCGAATTTTGACGAATCACGTTTTGTGTAGCGAACGAATTTCGTAGAGTGGGGGTAGAATGAGTATTCGCTCGTTTGGTCTAAATCAACTTTAATACGATTTCCCACATTATACGCCATTTCATTACGGTCTCTGCAAGTTTAGGCATGTTCTCTTAAATTTTTTAACGGTTTATACGATTCATCATCTCGTTTAATACGCTATTTGTAATCCGAGATACATTCACGTTCAGTAGGTATTATTCACTTACAGGTGATGTAGGCGTGTTATAATTTTACCATACCGATTGAATATTACACAATTCAGCCGATTCAAAAATGTTTATTAATAGGCTTAGACACTTGAATAAGGCTAGCTTTTGACTAGTTTGAATTTGACAGCGGAAATCAATTTTAGTGATCGCATCTTCTTTGTAGATAACTTGTTGCACAGAAAGAGCAACTAGCACAGTTCTTGATCCTATCTCATGTCCCAAGATAAAACCCTCGTTCAATTTGTTTCATTCATCTAGCTGAAACAATTAAGTAATGTAATTGACAAAAGGGTGAATATCTGAGCGTTTCAACCGCCTAATTTTGATGGTATCATTTTTGTTGAAGTTTCTATTCGTTACAATGTGCTACTTTGTCATTTGAAGGAGGCACGGTACCTTATACAAATGACAAAGTATAACATTGAGACGTTTAGAAACTTCAGCAAAAATGATGCCACTAAAATTAGGCGGTTGGAACGCTCAGATATACATAGGGTATTATGTGAACAAATGCATCAGACTAAACAGAAAATTGTATGCAATTTCTTCTTCCTGCAAACCTGCATAATACGATTTCCTGCTCGAGACGTAGTTTTTTGTCTGGTCCCAACAAAATCATATTAACGGGGATTCCCTGTATTTATAACGGAACATCTCATCTTCATATCACCGCTCTTACTCAATCTCGTATCTGCAACACTCATTTTATGAAAAAAACATCGGTATTTTGGGTGAAATAAAGGTGACATTTCTATGAATTGCTGGCTGTAGATCTGAGGTTGTATTGCGACGATATGAAACAAACTTGCTCGCGGCTAGACTAAGCCATAAAGCAATACCGAAAATCATAAATTATAACTAGAGGCTAATATTACCAGGATGCGAGGATTTATAATGAAAACGGATGACAATCATATAATTAAGCATTACTAGTAGCTGCCATGGGGTGACGGTAGTAAGAATAATTTGTCACCGTCCCAACTCTTCTCGTGGGTATCGTAAAAGTCAACTAAAAGATGAGTGTTGATAGAAAATTACTATTAGACACATTACTGCGATCACCAATCAGTTTTACAGCGTCGTGATTATGGGCATTTACCACCTAATGCATCCAAACGCATCTAACTAAATAGGCCAACGGCCAGCAATGCACTTCATCATCATCAAATCAGCCGAAAGACGTCCACTGCTGAACATAGGCCTCCCCCAAAGATTGCCACAGTGACCGGTCCTGCGCCACCCGCATCCAGCGGACTCCTGCGACCTTCACCAGGTGCCAAACGCATCTAACTAAATAGGCCAACGGCCAGCAATGCACTTATGATGTGATTATTAGCAGTCTTGCCAGTCTTTTTTGGATTCCATTGTAAACTAGGAACCCTTATAGTTTCCCATGTCCGTCTGTCTGTCTGGCCGCAACACAGTACAGTGGCTGATATTACTAGAAATTTGCAAAGTCAATATAGTACATTTCGATGCAAGTGCAAAAAAAAGGAGCCCGAGTGAAACGAGGGCGACAATCATGCGAGTTAAAAGAAGTTTTTACACGTGTGTCAAACGACTTTTTTCATAGCAAGTGCCTTAAAAAGAGAAATTTACGCACGCGACGCTTGCGCAAAGTTTACTTTTCCGCACCAGTTAGGAATATTTTCGGTACTTTCCAGAATAAAAAAATGTGTCTCCCCCTTTCACTTTTGGGTTTAACAATATGAGAAAAAAATCATGAATAGTGGGCTTATTGAATAACGATTTAGACCATAATAATTATATCCGAGGTCCAGTGGTTGTTGAATAACTACGGAACCCTACACTGAGCATGGCTCGACATGCTCTTGGCGGGTTTTATAAATACTAATAACATTATTTAACTCGATTAAGTGAAACATAGTTTAATCTTCAGCTGCTAAATAATCAAAGGCCACTGGTATTATCAATAAATTGAACACTAGTAAAGTTTAAAGTGTGATATGGCTGTCTTTGTAACTCAAATTAAATATGCTTTTGGTTGAAATCCTTCGTGGTTTAGCTCGACTAATTACTTTGTAGCTGCAAGTACTTTGTACTTGTGGTTAAAACCTTAAACTATTTTCCGAAAGCCGGAAAAAGTAGATAACTTTTCAGCGCCCTCTTTTGCACAACAATGTTTACTATTTAGAGCGATGTTCGGCTAAAGTACTTTCACATAGCAGCAACACAGACTTTCAACTGTTTCAACTTTCACTTGGCTTTGCGAATGCCAGAGAATGTTAACAGATGGCGTTATTTGAGATATGGTTATAAAATATCTCCTTACGTCACAATCTAGTCAGATTTTCATTCAAGTTATATTTACTTGCGTTTTCCATAATATTCCTTAGGTAATTAAATTAATTATTGTATATTTATGGAGAGTTATTTAAGAAGATTAACAACATATCACAAAACAAAGTTAAGAACAGCTTACACTAGATGGCGTACTCAAAGCTGTTGATTGGTTACTGGTAGTAGGTTTGCCAAGGTTTACAGTTTAACACTTACTAAGTTTACTTCGTACTTCGTCTTATCGTATACGACATTTCTAACCTGCTTTCATATTGATATTCACTGTGACATAGTCCGTAATGATAAATAAATATTTTATTTTGTAGTTCATTTATACCTATATGTAATATCCGTCAGATAAAATTACGAGTACCTTCCCCCCACGGAAAATTAATAAGTTAAAAAAAACGAATTCAACCGATACCTCCAAGATTCCGTCATGAGACAGGCTACCATGATCTACGATTGCGATTCAATTTAGGATGTAATCTGAATCGCGATGTGTTGTCCGATAAAATAACTGTCAGACCGAGCCTTAACTGAATCATATACAGGGTGGAAAAGAACGACGTTCCTTCCCGCTACTGACCGAGTCTACCAACCATTACTCGCGATAATCTTTCAGTATGGGACCAACATGAAATATCTTTAAAAAAAATAATCCCTCATACAAAGTGAGTCATTAGTTAGAGTAACAATAGTATAGAAAAGTCAATTTTCCATGTACGCTTTTGATGTTGCTCCTTAATAAAAGTTCATCGTAATGGTTGGTAGACTCGGTCGGTAGCGGGAAGGAACGTCGTTCTTTTCCAACCTGTATGGTAGCTCCCCAGAGATCCCGACTTGGTGCCAACGGGACCATCTTGGGGCTACATCGGTTCGATAAAAATTCGTACACGATTCTCGAAGATATCGAGTAACATAGGTAGGTACGTCCAGCAGTGGACTATCATAGGCTGATGATGATGATGATGATGCACTATAATGCCATGACAATGAGGTCTGTCCAGATATATGTATGTAAGCACACTGGCCGCTTAGATATACTATATCATGGCGACTTTACAAACCACTAAGGCGGTCAGAAAAGATACTAAAACGCAATGGCACGTATAAATCCAATATCAGTATCAGTAACAAAGAAAAAAAAATCTGTCGAATTGAGAACTTCCTTTTTTGAACCAAACTTTTACGGTAGTCGGGTAATGATTTTCCCATTCCCATATAAATCGAGACATCAAAGATTCCGCGATCATCAGATCGTGGTCCAATTCCTGTTTATGATGAGAAAATGCTTCTGTCGGAACTGGTAGTCATATCGCTTAAATCTGTTTAGAATCATTGCGAACGTGGAGGCGCGTCTTCTTTGTAAGCGGATTTATTATAATATAAATATAAATGACATAAAAATGAAAATATTAAAATATCTTTTTTTATACTGGGTGACATACATCAGGGTCATGATCCAAACTGTAAAAAACCTATTAACATGATTTTTTGACAAGAATTCCCATGGGACCGATATGAAAATCGTTATTTTATTAAGACTAGTACAGTTGAAAGCCATTAGTATGTATACATTTTTCTGTACTGATACCTTACAAATGTGTTTACATATTAATGAAACGTGACTGGAAGTCATGAACACATACGCACCGGTCAGTACTAAAACCGTATTTTTTCGCGATTTTCATATTTGTTCTATGGGTTTCAAAAAGACCATCTTAACACGTTCCTCACAGTGTGGATCACGACCTCGATGTCATCTAATCTAGACTGATTATGGTCCGACATGGTTTTTTTTTTGGTTGAGGTATAGCCTCTCGTATATCTGTTTTAATAGTATACAAGTACCAGTGTACATAGAAAAGTACCTTGTCATGACTCTTAAAATAAACCTTATAAATATATGTCCCTTAATAAATTCCATTTTAAAAATAAAGTACCTTTCCATGTGCACTGACACACAAGAGGTTACATTGCATGTTCTAAGGAAACACTGTTTTTTCTTCTACATATTTAGCTCGCAGTGAGACCAGTGCCTTAGTTATAGAATTCATTCTGTATCATTGAAATCCGCTCACACTGGAGCCATAAGTGGACTGACTATCAAGAGTTGTCGGCGTAAGTTTAACTTAGGCTTTCCCGCTCATTTACACGTATTCATTTCACTTTCATGTCCCAATAAAAAAAAACTGAGAGCGAGATCAGAAAGATAATGACGATATCCTGTCTTTTCGTAGAATATTATTTTGCCGAATATCACTTGCCAACAAAATTTTCGCAGATAATTCACTTGACATACCAACAGTAACCCAAATCATTATTTGCTCTCATTTGGCCGAATTTTCATTTGGCAATTCTGGCCGAGGGGTACAGGCATCAGCCGCGAAAGCTGAGTACGTGGGTTCGATCCCCACCTCGGACATAGGTGATCTTGGTCGTTTTTCTTTGGTATATGGTACATCTAATATTTATAATTTATACTTCTGCGTATTATCGGTTTGCCATGTGCTAATTCTGCCAAATGAAAGTATGAGAATAAAAGTTTGGGAAATGATAATATGACATAAAATTTTCGACCACATATTAGTAAATCGTAAATTATATGTTACACTCACACAGCCAGCTCATGGTAACGGTAAGCAACACTGATCTAGGTAAGAAGGTGACGCGGACAGACCTGCTGATTGCTTTGTTCATGCTCTTAAAAAACAGCCATTAAAACTAATATTTATTACATCATTTAGCGGTCAAGCCGGTCTACACCTGATTTTATGTGTAAATGAGACTTTGTGATTATTCTGCACAACATCTGTGAATGTAAATATTAAGCTATAGAAAGAAAAAAATATTGATAGCCGTGTAAAATTTCTTTTAAATATTATGCTCATCTTTCGGGCATGACGTTACATCCGCGTTCGTAAGCAGAGAGGCCCAAACGAGCATTCGCTATTCTATCCCCCCTTTCTACGAAATTTAATCGTTACACAAAATTTGATTCATTGATTTTGTAGAGTGGGGGATAGAACATCGAATGCTCGTTTGGTCTGAATTCACCTTAAAATATGAGTGATACCGATAATCGTGAAAGTCTACTCGTACATCAATATAAATAATAATAATATTAGCTTAATACTGTTTAACGTATTTAAAAAGAATAACTGAAATGCAGGTCGGAGGAGTACGCTGGATGCGGGTGGATCTTTGGGGGTGGCCTATGTTCAGCAGTGGACGTCTTTCGGCTAATATGATGATGATGAAAAAAAAAAGCTAAATCTAGCCTCTAGGTCTTGGTTCTACGTAGGTAATCCGTTTGAGGGTAGGTAATAATGACGATCAAATGAGGTAGGTCAAATGTCAGTGAGAGATCGAGGTGGTTTTAGATTTTATTGGTTTACCAATAAAATGTTAAAACTACCGAAAAATACCCAAAAAAACCCAGGAAGAATAGATGTCCCCGTTTCGATGATTCTTCTAACAGTTTAGATGGAAATTAAATCAGTGTTCGATATTAGCTGCTACTGTAGCATAATATTTAATATGGACATCTGCAATTACAGAGGTCACTTCCGTTGTGGTACAAAAAGCTTCGAAACCACTAAACTTGTCTGTGAATTATCCAGTCCAAATAGGTATACAAAATTTTTCATATATCCAAATGTTGTAAATAACTGAAAACTATATAGTATATTATGCGGAAAAGCAACAACAAAATAAACTAGCGTTTAAATAAAGACCCCATAACGCTTGTAATCGTTGTATAAAAGCACTTCTCATGCACAATCTATTACAAAGAGATATAGCGTCATGACACCAGAATTAATGGACAAGGAATATAGCAAAGCACCGATGAAAAGTTTCCAAAATTGAGATTATTGTCATGGAAACATTTTGGATTGCTCTTTGCAGATTTGTTGCTAAGATTTAGGTCCAATAGGGATTGTGAATGTAGTTAAAATAAATTATTTTACACTAGCCTTTGCCCGCGGCTTCGCACGCGTAGATTTTGGACTTCTATGAAAAAAAATGATTTCAACCGACTTCAAAAAAGAAGGAGGTTACCATTTCAATTGCATGTAGTTATATATTATGCATGTTACACGGTTTTCTGCAAATAATGAATCCTATTTTGTTTTTTTTTCTCAGGAGATTCAAGAGTGCCCGAAATAAGTTTAATATTTGTGATATTTTTTTTTGGGTTTCGCCTTGACTTGTCGACAATCATTTAATCGAATGTTGTTTCAAAGACATCGGTTCAAGTATTTTCATTTCATCGACAATAAGTCATTCTGTCGAAGAATAGTTTTCAGTAAATTTAAATCAGGGAATTTTGAATGGTGCTTGAGGTTTTCCTTTACGGGTTCTTATTTTAGTTTGGTTTAAATTTAGTAATATTTATTCCGCAGTTCTAAACTAACCCTGAACCTACTTTGATAGCTGTTTGCTTATGTGTGGGGTCACAGTTGCAACCTAACTTAAACATATTTTAATAGCCGTTCGTTTCTATGTGGGGTCGCACTGGTCGCAGTTCTAACCAAACCTAAACCTACTTTGATAGCCGTTTGCTTTTGTGTGGGGTCGCAGTTCTAACCTAAACTAAACCTACTTTGATAGCCGTATGCTTATGTGTGGGGTCGCAGTTCTAACGTAACCTACTTTGATAGCCGGTTTCTTTTGTGTGGAGTCGCAGTTCTAACCTAAACTAAACCTGCTTTGATAGCCGTTTGCTTATGTGTGGGGTCGCAGTTCTAATCTAACCTAAACCTACTTTGATAGCTGTTCGCTTATGTGTGGGGTCGCAGTTCTAACCTAAACTAAACCTACTTCGATAGCCGTTTGCTTTTGTGTGGTGTCGCAGTTCTAACCTAACCTACTTTGATAGCCGTTTTCTTTTGTGTGGGGTCGCAGTTCTAAGCTAAACTAAACCTGCTTTGATAGCCGTTTGCTTATGTGTGGGGTCGCAGTTCTAACCTAACCTAAACCTACTTTGATAGCTGTTCGCTTAAGTGTGGGGTCGCAGTTCTAACCTAAACTAAACCTACTTTGATAGCCGTTTGCTTTTGTGTGGGGTCGCAGTTCTAACCTAACCTAAACCTTCTTTGATAGCTGTTCGCTTATGTGTGGGGTCACAGTTTTACCCTAACATAAACCTATTTTAATAGCCGTTCGTTTCTGTCGCACTGGTCGCAGTTCTTACTTAACCTAAACCTACTTTGATAGCCGTTTGCTTATGTGAGGGGTCGCAGTTTTAACCTAACCTTAAACTACTTTGATAGCCGTTTGCTTATGTGTGGGGTCGCAGTTCTAACCTAACCTAAACCTACTTTAATAGCCGTTAGTTTCTGTGTGGGGTTGGAGTTCAAACCTAACATAAACCTACTTTCAAAGCCGTTCGTTGCTGGGTGGGGTTACTATTCAAACCTAACCTAAACCTCCTTTGATAGTCGTTCGTTTCTGTGTGGAGTCGCATTTCTAATCTAACCCAAAATCTACTTTGATAGCCGTTCGTTTCTGTGTGGGGTCGCAGTTCTAACCTTTCTTAAACCTAAGTAGAATCTTAGCTTATTACATTCTGTTTGAAGTCTGTTTCATTGAACAGCATATTCATCATCATCATCATCATATCAGCCGAAAGACGTCCACTGCTGAACATAGGCCAACATACAACATAGGGGAACAGCATATTAGTGTGACATAATTAAATACCTAATTGCAAATAAACTACACGAATTAGAAAGCTGAATTTACAGTGAGGCGGCCCGTGCACCCGCGCTGCTTATACATATACCTACTGTCCGCGAGCTGTAAAACAAACATTTGAAATTCGTTCGCTTTGAATCATATGTCGCCATGCAAAATTGTAGATATTTTTAACGAACAAACAAATAAATATGGTTTTGCCTAGACTTAAAAATAAAATCTCACAATGACCTTTTATGTAGCAACTTTACTTACTAAAATTTAATATTAAAAGTATCTACGTATTCATCGTACCTATGTTACTCGTATATAACATGGTATGTAGATAAGTACCTACATCTTCATTGGCAAAAACACTTCTATGAAGTTTTGAATTAAATAACCCAACGAATCTGGTTTCCTCTTACAAACTTTAACCTTCCATTTAACCCCCATAGGGAATGAATTTTCAAAAAACCTGAAACACGTGTTTACTTATTTATTGTTAAAAACATTCATGTGAAGTTTCGAATAAAATAGCCCAACTAATCTTATTTCCCCATACAAACTTTAACCCTCCATTTAACCCCCATAGGGAATGAATTTTCAAAAAACCTGAAATACAGGTTTACTTATTTATTGTTAAAAACATTCATGTGAAGTTTCGAATAAAATAGCCCAACCAATCTTATTTCCCATACAAACTTTAACCCTCCATTTAACCCCTTTAAGGGATGAATTTTCAAAAAACCTGAAACATGTGTTTACGTATTTATTATTAAAAACTTTCCTGTGAAGTTTCGAATATAATAACCCAACTAATCTTATTTCCCCATACAAACTTTAACCCTCCATTTAACCCCTTTAAGGGATGAATTTTCAAAAAACCTGAAACATGTGTTTACTTATTTATTATTAAAAACATATCTGTGAAGTTTTGAATAAAATAGCCCAACTAATCTTATTTCCCCATACAAACTTTACCCCCCCATTTAACCCCTTTACGGGATGAATTTTCAAAAATCCGTTCTTACTGCGCCTCTAAACATTAAAAAGAATGTACATGCCAAGTTTGAACTCTCTAGGACCAGCGGTTTGGGCTGTGCGTTGATTTAAGTCAGTCAGTCAGTCAGTCAGTCAGGACATTGCCGTTTATATATATAGATTATGCACGACATAATACACGAAGAAAACCAAACATGCTAAGATTGCTAAGTAATATTCAAAACGATACCTTTTGCCTTTAAATACATGGCCGTGTGGTGACGGTGGCCGTGTGGTGACGGCAGTAAGAATACATTTGTCACCACCCCAACTCCTCCTGCGGGTGTCGTAAGAGTCGACTAAGGGATTGAAACACAGAGTGTCACTGACAATTATTTGATAAAAAAAATGATGATGGGCAGCAGCGTCATCATACTGGACACATTACTGCGATCGCCAACCCGCTTGCCCAGCGTGGCGATTATGGGCATTTACCTCCTAATGCGTCTATACGCATAAATAGGAGAGGCCTACGTCCAGCAGTGGACTATTATAGGCTGATGATGATGATGATGATGATGATGATGATGCATGCCTAAAATCGGCCGCATGGACTTATATCGAACTTGTATTTGCTTTAGCATAAAAACGTTTTCTGAATTGAAATCAGGTGCTTATTTTAAGAACGCCTGCCAACTGTATCGTATCCGTAAATAGCAGTATCAGACAGCGTTATAAAGTGCAGCAAGCGCAGTTTCTACAACAAGGCCACGGCTAGACAAGTATACAGTTGACTTCATTTGCAGAATGAGGAAAAACCTATAATTTTTCTGATAAAAACATTGATGTCAATATCACGAACAGTATCAAAAGTACTAGTCGATAAGCCCCGTGCGAATGTCATGCCCTCGCCAGACAAAGGATGAAAAACTTCGGAACCGGCCAGATAACCGAAGGAGGTCAAAACGCTACTGCTAGGGTCCATCCTCAAATACATTGAGTTAAAAGAACAATCCCTGAGGTAGGCGAAACAGGGGGCAATTACACAAAAGATCCCAATAGGTCGAAGTGTATCCGTAAGCGCCCCACCAATAAGATAAGATAACCTGCCTCGTGTATTCCCCGGTGCAAAAGTGCCCATCACACTTGCGGCATTGTAAATCGTGATTGTAAATTTTTGCATCAAGTCTCGGAGTGAGGGTCTCGATCTCATGAAAATCTCATGTCTCATGTGGGATGTGATATCCAAGCCCTTGAACCCTAACAATCAGAGGTTTCCACCGCGAATGTCTGATAAAATAAACAAAATATCTTCTTCCTAGCGGATGTTGGCAATCAGCACGCGGAAAACTTCTTTAGAGTGAATGACATTATCTGTTTTGCTGCGACATTTTTATTGTTCTATAGGTCTACCTTTTAGTCTTTACTTATTTCTTTGATGGTTCTGAGAATAATAATTATCGTCTTATCTTATAAGCGGGGTTTAACGGATACACCTCTACCCAAGGGTTTCGTTCCGTAATTGCTCCCTGTCATGCCTAGCCTATCCTGGCAGCCGTACCGATCTTGGAAATCAGAAACATCGAGAATGTTTTACTGTCTGTAATGAAATGACGCTGTGGTTGGAATGACAGAAAAAAAACCTCCTTTACCAATTCATATCTCGAAATTTAGTAGGCCAGATTCAGACTTTTAAACGACTTCAAAACAGGTGGAGTTTCTCAATTTGACAGATTTTTTTTGGATTTATGTCACTTAGGCTATCCGAAACAAGCCGCGCGTATTGACATGTGAGTTTCCCCGTTTAATTATAGTTATAAATCCCATACTGTCTGTACTGATTATTTCGAACCACATCCCACGCACAATCTTAATCGAAAAAGCGGCCGACTGTACCTCTAGCGTCCGGTTATGTGTAGAAAACTCGGTCTCTCCCGTAATGATCGAATCGGCGGGACATGCAGCCTATTATACCATTACCCAGCTTTTACTTCGCGTGTGACGTTAGCTTTTCATACTTGTCTTATGAAGTCTAGCACCTATGATGATGAATAGGCTTCTTTTCTTCATTTTTTATAACAGGACGGTGGCAATTAACACGTTCGGCCGAATCGCGAGTTAATTTAATTTGCGGGGCTGAAAGTATGAAGGATACGGCTCATAAGATGTAAATAATTTACCGTAGTATATGATTTGGATTTTACTCATTTGCATAACGTTTGATTAGCGTATAAATTACATTGTAGTCAATCCGTAAGAATCCACATTGTGCTCGTGAATACAAATTACACAAAGTGACAAAATACTAGTAACTAGTAAGCAATGAAGCGGCAAATACATTATAATTATTCACCTAAAGCGGATGGTCAGAACTGATATGAATTAAATGGAAAATTTATATAAATTAATCTTATAAAACAATGTCAAAAGTTATAAGGATTACAGTTTAAAAATTGCTTGCATGCGTAAGCGGGAGTAATAGAAAAGTGAAATTCCCTAAGGAGTAATAGAAATGTCAGTACGTCATTTGATAATCATCATCATCATCATCAGCCTGTGATAGTTCACTGCTGGACGTAGGCCTCTCCTATTAACTATGCGTATAAACGCATTAGGAGGTAAATGTTCATAATTGCCACGCTGGGCAACCGGATTGGCGATCGCAGTAATGTGTCCACGATGATGATGCTGCTGCCCATCATCATTTTTTTATCAAATAATGATCAGTGACACTTCAATCCCTTAGTCGACTCTTACGACACCCGCAGGAGGAGTTGTGGGGTGGTGAAAGATGTATTCTTACTGCCGTCACCACACTGCGAACGATAATACGGCTCATTTGATAATATAATATTTTGTCTTAAATTTTATTTTTTTGTCGATAAGTGTGATGAAAAACATTGTACACATCAGGGTTGGTAAGCCGAATACTAAGTACAAACTCGAGTCATTAAAAGCCCTCCGCCTACGGCGTTGTGCTTCTAACACTCGTTAGTAATTCCGTACTTACCTCCCTTGATGCACAATGTACTAGTAGGTACATAGTTTCAGTATTGGAAAATACGAGTAGTTGGTATCACGGTACGTATACTAGAATATAGCAAAACACACGTACAATTTGTATGTGCCTATATCATTTGTATGTACATTGCAATAGTCATTAAATCACTCGCAAACCCTAAAGCCAACTATCATCGATCCGGTTTCCTGTAAATAATTTCTGTAGAAAGTGACAGGCAACAATTTATAGCTGATAAACCCCTTAATACCATAGAAATAAAGGTCAACATTGCTTGGCGTGTTGACCACCGTACTGCTAACATTATTACATGATATTTTGTAGACTTTACGTTCATGAATATAAGAGTCAAGATTGGTTAGTTTGTACTTTGTTGGCAATGTTCTACGATTTACCTCGAAACACAGAAACTGGACGCAAGCTGTATGCATTTACTTGTATGTTGTTCTAAGAAAGTGTTAATATATTGCATGGATATGGCTGTGGCCTTGAAATAGCCTTTTGTGCTTGGATTACTGTCAATATTAATTGAAATTAGATAGGTTATGCGTTATGCGGGAATCCCACATAGCAATGTCCAAATTTCAGAACATTCTCAAAATTGCGGGAATATATTCGGAAATTTCCAAGAATTTTCATGAGAATTTAAGAGTAAGTTCTTCTTTTTCCATGATTTTATAAGTTTCATGTTTCCATGAAAACTTATAAAAAGTGTAATGAATAATATTGTATTTCACAATTGAGTAAACAAGGCATAAAATATACCTTGAAAGGCATGTATATACAATGGTTTTGACATGATTAGATTGCTTGTATTTAAATTACCGAGAACATTCTGCATAGAAGTTTCGCAACTTATGAAACTTCTCTTCGGTACATTGCTAGGTTCTAGTATAAGTGTATAACTACTAGATGAAGAGCTACTATATCAACATAATTAACAATCAATCCACTTATGCTAACACGTCCCAATTCTACTCTACACCCCAGCCCAGTAACCTGAACTCAACAATGCTGTGAACTATCGTTTACCAAGACAAAGGTTCCCGCGTTCACATGGCGACCCAAAAAAACTCGACAATGGCCCTGGATTTCATTAACACGGCGGGACTTGTTACCGAGTTTTTAAGCTGTAATCTGGTTTGATAAACTAATTTTGACCGAAGAAAATTATCTTAATTGATCTTTTACTTACTTATCTGGCCAGCATTGTCCAGTTGTAATAATTCTGGAGAGATTTATGTAAAATTTTGTTAGTTCATTCACGAACTTTGATGATGATCTGGTTGAATTTTTTATTTCGCTGAATACATTGCCTTATTTCATAAATAAGCTTTCAGACATGGTGATACCTAATATTATTTTTGATAATATTTCTATTCCTTTCTCTTCTTCCGTCAAGAATTTGGGTGTCATCATTGATCAGACGCTGTCTTGGTCCCCCCACATTGCTGCGGTGAGTCAAAAAGTTTTTGGATCTCTCCACTCTCTAAGGCGGCTGCAGAACTTCCTCCCCTTTAATACAAAATTGACGCTTGCACAGTCGCTCCTGCTTCCCCTCCTGGACTATGGTGACGTTGCTTTCCTGGATCTTAGTGAGGAGTTACTCGACAAACTTGAGCGGTTGCAGAACGTTTGTATTAGATACATTTTTGGTCTTCGTAAGTATGATCACGTCTCTAGCTTTCGGTCCCAACTCGGTTGGCTTCCCATTCGCCAACGCAGAGATGTGCATATCCTGTCATTGCTTTTCAACATACTTTTCAATCCTGCTTCCCGTCCTTACCTTACTGAAAGATTCAAGTATTTAGCAGATGGCAGTGGTCACCGTTTGCGTTCGAGTGCCAATATAACTTTAGCTTTGCCTACTAATAAGACCCGTACATATTCTAAGTCATTCACAGTGCACGCTGTAAAGCTGTGGAATGAGCTGCCCCTGACACTTAGGCAATCGCAGTCTGTAGCATCACTCAAGGTTAATTTGAAAAAGTTCTGGATGTCCAATGTAGTTTGATTTGGTTGAATACTGTATATATATTTATGCTTATATATGTACATATATTTATCTTTTACTTATATATATTTATTGTTCAGTAATGTATTTATGTATGGTTTTTAAGTTTGATATAATAAAATTAGGTACTATGTATGATTTTTGTTTTCCTGTGCATACTTGTTGTATATTGTATGTTTGTCTATCCTGTCATTTCACTCTCCAACTCAATTACTCTAAGGTTAGCTGGAAGAGATCCCTTATAGGGATAAGTTCGCCTTTGTAATAACATTTTTATTATTATGTCGAAATTTTAGTTTTGTACAATAAAGTGCTTTACTACTTACTACTATTACTACATTGCTACCTGTTTAAAATGGGTAGTCCGTGAGCGTTATAGAGGTATAACCTTGCGCGATAAATGTTGATGGCCGATGAAGAATTACCCCAACACAACCAATTGGAGTAAACAAGCCAAATACTCTGCTTTGTGGGTCACGTATGACCAGGACTTTTGGACCAGGTGTAGCAGGGGTTTTAGGATAAATTTAGTATTAGTTAGTTATTTAGGTAAGTGCTTATTTTCTTGTATATTAAAACATGCAGAATTGGAAATATACCTATTCTACAAGGTGCCCACGAGGAAAGGGAAAAATTCTAACAGCATATTCCTGAGACTAAGAGTTGTTAAAAGAGTTTTTGGTCAAATCTGCAAAAACATATTTTTTTATGTTTTGAATGCTTTAATACACAAAAAAGGATTTTAATAATCAAACATTATATAATCAACAAAGTGGTATAATAAAAACTAAAAAAACATATTTTTTTCGGAATCCCCCAAATGGTGAAGTGGCGATGATTTTTTTATTTGCTGTAATCCTACAGTGTGGCATCATTGAATAGCTCTCTTAAAAGAATAAGGGTCTTAAAGGAAACTTTTTTTCTAAACTCAATATTTTCTGAGACAATGGCTCCAGAAGAAGAACAATTTAATCCCTCCTCTTACTTTTGATCCGTAGGTCCAAAAAATATTAAAAAAATCATAGCTTATAGAATACTTTAAAATAAAATTATTTTGAACATAATCGGCCCAGCCGTTTTTGAATAACTACGGAACCCTACACTGTGCATGGCCCGACATGCTCTTAGCCGTTTTTTTACTTTTAACTTCAACAATTGGCGTGGTATGTCAAGCATTATGATTGGAACATTTTCTTTACACTTTTTTCATGATACATTTTGCTTCGTCTGTGTTCTGCAAAAATAACCATTTTGCTGTTTTCTCATTACTTATTTCTCAGGCTTTTGTTTGACTGTAGAATTTAACTTTTACTATTGTTCGTGATATCCAACATTTTAATCAGTTAATTACACATCTCTGAGCTAGAACAATATGGTTTATAGTGATTTATGTGGGATTAAACAAATAATCTGTATTTTAAGCGAGTAATCATATCAAGAGTAAGAATGTTAGATGTCAAGAACGGAAAAGTTGTTTTTGAAATCTTTGTTAATAAAGTCACAATTATTATGAGTTTTCAATGCCTCCATGACAAAGAAGATGTTTTGCGAGACATCTTTTATGCAGATTAGTCTTACTCTTTTTGTAGACAAAATTAAATCAAGCGTTCGAGATAGGGCGTTGGTATTAGATTGTATCTCTAAGCCTAATTTTAGACATGATGGGAATGACTTTTACTATTTCAACTATTCGAAATCTTTTATATTGGTCATCTGGATCTTTTTCAGAAAAAAGTTTTTCTTTCTAGAAACTACAACTTATGCTTTAAACAATAATACCTACCGGGCCATTCCATATGAAATCATCAGATTCTGATTTAATTCCGCGCTGACAGATTTTTAAACAGTTTGAAAAAAATCAAGGATGATAGTCTTAAGTAAGTTGTACGTAAACCGTCAATACTTTTTTTTACTTGCTGCTCATCCAGATGGGGCCCGCTTTAAGTTTCAATTTACCTGTTTTTGAGGTTCCACGAGAAGCGATGTTAATTTGTTTCGGTAACTAATATACATTCTTTATATATTTTTTGTACTTTAAAATGTTATTATCAATATGCATCAAGCTATTTTACTTATTTCATCATAAATGTTGAAAGTTTTGTGAATATTTTCAAGTTCCGCCCATTTTCTATTGGATTTTGCAGCATGTCTACTGGACTTAGGGAATTATTTCTTTTAAACTGTATAGTGCTCTCATAAAATAACTGAGGGTTTGATCACAAACTTTTCATTTAGTTGAAAAAAAGAATGGTAAAGTTGGCCTTTTTACGAAATTGCTCAACTTTTACTTCAAATTTCATCATGTTTGGCAATATAAAAAATTCCAAAAAGTTATACAAAAGATAGTACCAACTCTATTCTATAGGAATCCGTTTCATTTGGTTTGTGTTTTCGATTTCTGTGAGAATTATGATTTTTTTTAATGTCCATTTTTCGGAACTTTTTACGACTATTTTCCGGCGCTCTATGACTTCACTATTTTAAATAAAACACATTCAATTATTCATAACTATATTTTATTAGTCATTAACAACAACAAGAACCTTTATTTAAGTTGCGATGTACGTAATTAAGTATGTCAGTGTGTATGACCCTTGTGTTAATGCACGATTTACGAATTCATGTTCATATCATGCAAAAGTCAGCAAAAAAGCTTGTCACAAATATGTAATGTATATATGTGCGTGTGTGTGTGTAAAGTATTAATACCTGACTACCTTTACGACATTAACATTTTTGGAGTAGGAATATCTTCCGGCTCGTAAGGTGCCGTTTGAAACTGGCACAAAATTATGATACGACCTGGTATTTTTTATTGTTATCGCATTATTGAATCAACATCATTACTCTTATCTAAGGACAGTAGGCATGTGTAATAAAACCTATAAGTACCCTATTTCAGACGTATTATAAAATGTGCCACTAGCATTTTCATAGAAAGTGGTGTACCACTTTTTTGGTTGACTGTACATAGTAAACGAGGGAATCAACAATCATCATTTTGTTGTTTATTACGTTTATAAATGTTGTCCGTGATAAAAAAAAACATTAACTTAAACAACTACTTTGAAACTTCTTGCTAACTTGTAGATTTCAAAAAATCATATCTCTTTCTGAAATCAATACCTAACACAATATAAACAAAGATGATTTACAAAGAGCAAAGTAAGTTCTTCTCTTCTGTGTACTTTTCAGATCTTTAAACTTTGCCAAACATGGTTTTTTTAACGTCATAAAAAGCAAATTCTACAACAATGGTTTTGTAATTTACTGTTTTTTTAAGTTACAAGAACTAAATTCAAAATAGTGAGTGCAAAATAACATGACGTTTTAGAAGTTTGTCATACAATAAGTAATAAAAATATACCTACTGTAATACATACATGTACAAGTAAACATATTAAATAGTAAATTAACATGTAATAAGATTCAGTTTCACACATTAAAAAAAAGTTAAAGCAATTTGCGAATTTTCGACCTCAAAAATCGCTTATTTTTAAACTTCAGATCTATGTTATCTGGCTGTTAGGCTGTTTAAAAATTAAACAACTACGGTTTTATGTAAAGCATACCTATATTATCATCCATGATTTTTTCCATACAAATAAGAAAGCATGCAGCGCACCTCATTTGATGATTTCATATGGAATGGCCCTACCTACTTCATTGAACACAAATGTCTCAATGAAAATATAAAAGACAAATAAGTTTATCAAAAATCAAAATAAATCTGAACAGTTACTCAGATGTTTACGTTTATAACATAATAAATAGTAATCGTTAATAGTAAAATCATCATCATCATCAACAAGATATCCACTGCTGAACATAGGCCTCCCCCACAATTTGTCACAATGACCGGTTTTGTGCCACACATTCAGCGGAATCCTGCGACACTAAGTCATAAGTCCACCTTGTGGACAGCCTACTCTAGCCTTCTTGTGAGGCCCATTGTAAGAGAACATATTTCAGTGCCATAATGGCATCAGTGATAATACACACTGATCAAAGTTAATGATGTTGTTGTATAGTGTATAGACCATGTTTTCGCAACTCGACATCAAACGTGCCTATTTTGTGTAGTCCCAACGCTGACCCAGTGCTTGTTGGGACTTCATATACACCCTTGAATTTTTTCGCAGGTGTATGCAGGTTTCCTCACGATGTTTTCCGGCACCGTTAAGCACTAGTGAGTATCAAATGATATTTCGTACATAAGTTTTTTGTAAATCTCATTAGTACGAGCCGGGGATCGAATCTACGACCGCTGAGCAGCCGTGAATTTTACCGCTAGGCCACAAAGATGATGATATACCATAGTATGTCTTTAAATGCGAATATCCGTATAGCATGATACAGGTGAGAGTTACATCACGTATATTTTATAGCGACCTTTAAACCAACCGCGCTTTCAGATTCATACTTCCATGTGTGAACTGCACTCATCATTCTATCATCAAATGAGTTGAAATAAAATCGCAATAAAAAGCTTTCTACAGATTCGAGTAGTCACGAGTCGTGAGTCATGGCTCAATGAAAGCATGAGGATCTAAGATGTTTGGATGTATGGATGGTATTATATAAATATTATTTGTTTTGGTTGCACAAAATAAACAATACAAATGGTTCACCCTGTTGTGGCATAATTCTTTTATGAATAATTCTATGTGGCATAAACTATGTAGTCATACGAGTAATGGGCTTTGTGCAGAAACTGTTGTGGCATACTCAACTTTAGCATATTTCGTTGTGGCAGATTTCGAGTTGTCCGAATATTATACGAGCATAATTTCGATGCTCCTATTTATGATGAGGCATAATCTCGATGTGCATAAAAAGTATCGGCATAGTTTGTTTTAGCATAACAGAGAAGGAATAATTACAATTTCTCAATATAATCGAGGTAGTAGTAATATTGTGCACGTGACTTACTGTATTACTGACCGAGTACTTTGTAGGTTGCTAAAAAAAAATAATCTCGAAGACTAAGGCGGGAAATTTAATATGCCTAGATAGTTTCGGGCAAAATAATGTTCGAAATATTGTTATTTATGCCAAGTGATGTTTCTGTGTCATTTAGATTATGCCAATACAAATATGTAAAAATAGCGGACTAATGATTTAAGGCAAGTGGAAAATTCCCAAAAGTTTTGTATCGAGCTTACACATTACACAGATTGATGATAACTTTTTAATTTAATAATGTATCTTTATTTTATGACGATCTTATATTAATTAACAGAAATATAGTAACATAAAGGGTAATTTAAGAAAAATAAATAAATAGATAGTTATCACGCATGCACTGATGGAGATATTAGGTCAGGTAGAGGAAAGATTGGGTAGGGCTGCGCCGTCGCTTAGGCCAAAGAAGTTTTTGATGGAGTTAAATTTGTGGCGCGTACCCCGAATACACATGCTTGTAGCACGGAGTATGGAAATTATAATTTTCGATCTAAGCCAGCCCATTACTACGCTGAGGGATCTGTCCCAACGATCAGCGATTGCTTCGCCGAGATGTTTCACGAAAGCGGACATCTGAGGTGCGAATATCCCACTAGAGATGATAACTTTTTTACTCATATCAAAACTCCATAATATACTGTTCGCCAGCAGAAAACTAAAAAGACGTAAACAAACAATTATGATATAATATAAAATAAAAACTTTATCAAAATTTGTGAGGCTAATATTTATCGAGATCAAAAAGGAAGAAAACAGGTATATTACAGTCTTTAAGTTAATCTAGAATACCTGTCCAATATTTGAGTGCAAAGATATGAATGTTTTTTTTCTTCTGGACCGATTATCTCCGAAAGAAAAAAATCTTTTAATACCCTCCTTATTTTTAAGAGCCCTATCCAATGATACCCCACACTATAGGATTACATCAAATAAAAAAAAACATCCCCACTTCACCAGTTAGAGAGGTACCCGAAAAAAAAATGTTTCTAGTTTTTATTCTACCACTTTGTTAGCATGATTAATATGTATAGTTGTAACAAATTGCAGATGTCTAGTATTAACGGCCACTGAGCTATGCTGCGGACAGACGGACATGGCGAAACTATAAGGGTTCCATTTCTGCCATTTTGCAATCCTAAAAACTCAGCCAAAATCCGTCGCGTAGTTTTAAAAGCAAACATAGGGATATAGGGACAGAGAAAGCCACTCATTTGCTTTTGGTAACTGTGGTTACCAGCTGTTTCTTATTTTACATAGGACTAAGGCTCAACCAAAATTTCAAAGCAAATAAGTGGGTAGTGACTATGTAGTGATCTATTTTTCAACGCTATTAGTAACTTGATAACAGCTATAGCATAAACACACGTATAATGAGTTTGTGGAACATTATCTCAGCGTTTACACAGGCAGCTTCCCGCGTTCGCGCTTCGCCACGCATCAGGGGTTCAACAGATTACAATTCAGATGCATCAGTCCGGTTTATAAAATAAATAAATATCTTGGGACATCTTACAGAAATAGACTTAGTCCCACAATAAGCTCAATTAAGGCTTGTGATGTGGGTACCAAGCGGTAATATAATTAATATATATATAGATACTTTAATACATAGTCAGCCACGACCAAGGAACAAATATTTATGATAAATAAATACACAAATAATGCCCTCGCCGGGATACGAACCCGGAACTTCCAGCTTCGTAGGCAGGGTCACTACCAACTAGGCTCCTGAGGCTGACAAATACATAGCAATGTAAATCCATACATCCAAACATCTTAGATCTTCATGACAGGACATGATAATATCATATTCCTCTAAATTCAGTTCTCAATTTTTAATTCTCAAATATAAATGGAGGAGGAGAAAATTCTCATACAAATTTTAATTTATATGTATATAGATTATCAATTTAGAGATGTCATTGATGCCAAATACGCCAGCCTGGAGCCAGCGTACGATTTTGTTCCGATCGCCGTGGAGACGGCTGGGCCGTGGGGTGTCGAGGCTAAAGGGCTCGTTAGAGACTTGGGGCGGCGTTTGCGTGACAGAGGTGGTGATCCCCGATCCGGTTCCTACCTCGTACAACAAATATCGCTTGCCATCCAGCGCGGCAATGCCGCGAGCATATTTGGCACTTTTGGACAGGGTGAGACACGGAGCGGGGTATAATTTATTTAGTGTTTTGTAGTTTTAGTTTAATTTTTTAGGCACAGTTAAGTTAAAATGTTAAAGATAGATTTTGTAATAACTAGTTTTTTGTTTGAATAAACGAATTTATATACAGTTTACCCTTAAAAAATTTAGAGATTTATTTAGATTTTTGTGAAATGATAGGAACTAAAATGAAAATTCCCGCTAAAGCCGCAATGAGGCATCTGCGCTTTGTTGGTTGTGGTATCAAGCGATGAACATAGTAATCATCGTTCGCTCACAAAGCTCGTCCTACATCATGAGAACTGCCTCGATAAAGCGACTCGCACACATCCAGAAAATTCTATCACAACTATCTTTTCATTATACACATCACGCTATCAGCCTATATTAGTCCACTGCTGGACAAAGGCGTCCTACCTATGCGTATGGACGCATTAGGAGGTAAATGCCGTTAATCGCCACGCTGAACAAGCGGGTTGGCGATAGCAGTAGTGTGTCCACTGTGATGACTGCTGCCCGTCATCAATCTTCGATTAATAAAATGGGCAATGACACTTCAACCCCTCTCTTTAATCATAAATAATACAAAAGTCAGTCGTAGTCATAGAAAATACTGTAAACGAGCTGTTTTCAAAATAAATAAGTCATTTATTAACAAAAATATAGTAACATAAAGGATAATTTAAGAAAAAAAAAATAAAGCTGATTAATAATAGCTGATTTCAAATATTTACAGAATAGGTAGAATCCTTTTTTACATCAGATTATATTGTAATTTTCCTGAATATTAATTACCTACATGAAATACAATGTAACATAGAATAAAAAAAATCGTTAGAGGGATTTGCGCAGGAAAAAATTTAGAGTGTTTTAAAAACCCGCCAAAATGTATGGAAAAGCGATTTTTAATCTTGACTTGCTGTTCTTATATCCACAGAGTTTTCTAACGATAAAGTTACATTTTTTATTCTGTATGTAATAAAAGTGTGTTAATAACACAATTCAAAAATATCTACGTATAATAAATATAGGAATGTTCAGAAGGTGTGTACAGGCAAAGATATAATAAATTTGATTTAATTAGGTTTTCTACCTATTTTGAACTATCTCACACCTATTTTCATTAATCATATTTTGATTGATAACTTTCAAATTGATTACAACGTAAAGATATAATTAGTATCAATCTTACTTCAATACAAATTGCATTTACATAATGGTAGACTAGTCGCAGACAGAAAACCAGTTTCCATGAATTTCTGGTTTGGTGGTCATATTTAGGGGTCAGAACTATGGGTACAAAACTTTTACAAAACTTTGAAATTGACATAATATGGGAACACTTTAGCCAAGAAAAATACAAATATTATTGAAAAATCTATATCCAATTTTATTCCCTATCACGGAATCTTCAACTTACAATGGGTGTGTAGATATGTATATTTTATGGATGTATGTGCTATGTCAAGTCCACTTGAGAAGTTTTGTTAAAGTTATGCACCCATAGTTCCGACACCTAGTCATATTCATAAAGTTGAATTTGAACTTAAAATAAATGAAATGGTACCATCGCCATCAGATGGTGTCCATTTATTTCATAGACAAACGTTTCATCGAATTTCAATTCATTGAAAATTCAATATTACAAATTGAGATAATATTATGCGGAATAAATATTACTAAAATCAAAACAAACTGAAATAAAAAATCCTGTAAAGAAAAACCTCCATATATTTAAGCTATACGCAAAATGTGTCTTTACCACACGGTGACGGCAGTAAGAATACATTTGTCACCACCCCAACTCCTCCTGCGGGTGTCGTAAGAGTCGACTATGTCAGTGACCATTATTTGATAAAATATTGATGATGGGGGCAGCAGCGTCGTCATAGTGGACACATTACTGCGACGGCCAATTCGTTTGCCCAGCCTGGCGATTATGGGCATTTACCTCCTAATGCGTCTATACGCATAGTTAATAGGAGAGGCCTACGTCCAGCAGTGGACTATCATAGGCTGATGATGGTGTTTAGTAGGGGCGTCAAATATATTCCCTCTCATTAATTAACAGCTAGTTTATGATAGCTAATTGCGAGAAAGCCGTAAAAAATAGCAATTCAGTTTATATTCGTGCTGTTAATTTACGAAACCTTCTTAATTTAACTATCACTTTAATTGTGAAGTAATCTTAATTAATTAAAGACTTCATAAAACGCCTACACCCACTTTGTGTCGTAGAAGCCTTTTTGGTATCACAAACGATGGTCCACGGTAATTAGCTTCATCTAGCAAAAATAGAACTATTTTATTAATTAGGGTATGAAAAGTATGAAAACCATTGAACTGCCGTACTAACCGAAGCAACCAACAACATAAATGTTAATTAAAAAATCAAACATATATTTTTTAAAGGGTTTGAAAGATTCAAAGAAAATTTGTTTCCCCAAAGGATAACTTTTAACACTTTAATGTACAGTACATGTAACCTAATATGTACCTAGACAATTACCTACAATCTAGATAATCTATCTATATTGCTACGAATACACCATTTCATACCTAAGCAGCAAGAAGTTATCCTATATTATTTTAATTTTTATCCAAACTACATTTTTGTGCCCGAATTGAATATTTGAATTACAAATACTTTATTTTTACTTTTCTTCATTTTTACTAGTAACGATAATGAAGCACAAAACTGAAATTCGATATTAAAATATGACCGTATAGCAGGCACACGACATTATACAGGGTGTTACTACACTACCCACTGAAAACCCTGAACGGCGTGATTTGGTAGGTTATACTGAACAACTTTTACCATGGAGCTAAGCCAGAAATCACCAAAAAAATTTTAGCTCTTTCATACAACATTTTGTTATCGACCGATAAAATGTATGAAAAATACATTTTTTTTCATATTTCATGATTGCCCCCATTGTAAAAGTTGTTCAGTATTGCCTATACGCATAGGAGAGGTCTGAAGTTCACATACATTTTTCGATAAAATTATTAATATTTATTAATATTAACGTAAAAATATATCTGCAAACGTGTTCAAAGACGTCAAATGCTGTGGAAAGACAACCATATTTTTTTACCTGTTTTTACTTTTAACTGAAATAAATGTATACCATTATATTATACACAAAATCTTTTAGCAAATACGCCATGCCCTTCACCTCGATCTACATTTCCAACTATCTCCATTACTACATTCACTACGATAAAGCCACTTAATTACTATGCAAGAAACATTTACAACAAAACACAGAAAACCACTAGTTAGAGGGAAACTAATAGAAAAATGGCAGCCATACAACCTGCAATTGAATCACTTTCATAACTCGAAACTCATTGAAGTCCATTCACAATCATCGCCCTATTGTATGTACGTATGGGCCCATACACTTTCACCAAGTTCACACGACTTACGGGCGTACGTCATTAAGTTCAAGGGTTCCATTTAACAGGTACTTAAAATGTTAATTGTGTTGACAAGTTGTTATTTTATAATCGTTTACTATGAGTTTCACAAAATTCTTAGCAGTAGTGCGTATAGTGACAGTTTTCTGTGTCTAAGCGCATAGTTTTTTCCAACCAATTAATTAAATAACTATAAGCCCGACCCTGCAGGCTTAGCCAAAATGCCATTCTGCTATCGTATACGATAAGCGATAAATCACGTGACCATAATAATAGATGGAAACGGTCACGTGACTTTTCGTACGAATGTGTCGTTCTCATACATTTAATACTAATAGCTTATCCGTGTACGTCTGTACGATTGCAGAATGGAATCTTGGCTAGGCCTGCTTAGCAATGTAAAAGTTGCAGAACATTCTCAAAATTACGGGAATATACAGTGTGTTAACATGATGCAGGCTTTTATTTGAACCGAGGATTGAGATGCAGATTCTTAGCCAAACCATGTGCATTATTTGTTTAAAAATCCTAATTTTAAAAGTAATTATCTTTCTAAGAAAAGTTAATTGAGAAGCAATGTACTTCAAAATAAATCGTTAATTGGCACTTGACAATGACAGATCGCAGCTACTCGCAACGTTTGACAACTAAGCAGTACACGCGTTACATTGATCGTTCGAGCGAAATAAAAATAATTGTTCAGTTAATTTAAATATTTGTCAACTCTTAATACTTGAAAACGATTGCCAGTAATGCGTATTATTACCCATTTTCGTAAAAGCCTGGGTCATGGTAACACACTGTATATTCTCCGTGCGGTGACGGAGTAAGAATACAAAAATCACCGCCCCTCTCTTCCCGTGGGTGTCGTAGGAGTCGACTAAGGGAAATACTGAGTAACCAGCTTCTCAGCCGGTGGTAGGGTATTTTTACTAGTACCCGCCTGGTTGGCTACCACCGTACATTCGGTGTAAACGCCCGTGAAATGACTTACCTTCGTGTTTGCCGTGTTTCGGGGTCAGCCGGTGTATTTACCAGCATCTAGCGGGCCAGCAAGGCGGTGGCAACTAACAGGTTACTGATTGTCTCCTGTTCGTTGCCGCCGCGATTTGGGTTCTACTTCTCACTTCGATCAGGTGGAGTGGAGCCACTTTGTTGTGCCAACGTTATTTTTATTGGGTCGGCAACGCGCATGTGACACCCTGAGGTTGCAGGCGCCCATAGGCTACGGTGACTGCTTTCCATCAGGCGGGCCGTATGCTTGTTTGCCACCGACGTGGTATAAAAAAAAAATATGTACTCGGAAATTTCCGAGAATTTTCATTAGAATTTAGGAGTAAGTTCTCATCGAGAATGTTTCCATGAGAACTTATAAAAATATGTTATTTATAATTATTTTAAATCGTAAATAAGTAAACAAGGCAGTAAATATGACACATAAAGCAAGACGGTCTTAGCTTGATTAGATTATTTGTGAAATTGAGATTCCCGAGAAAATTCTCTATGCAAATTTCGCAACTTTTGAAACTTCTCCTCGGGACAATGCTAGACTGGCTTTGCACGGGTACAATAATACTGATACCTAAACATTCATCTTGAATTATGCTATTTATAGGAAACTGAATCAAAGTTCGTTGTGTAGTTTTAATGATGTAATCATACTCGTACACAGAGACACACAGCAAAAAAGCGACGTTGGTTTATGCAAATAGTGATATGGTAAATGGACCAATGCTCGACATCTTAGTACTCAATCGAAGATAACCATCAGTCGCTTCCGTTATAATGTCGTACAATTCAAGTTGATATGCTGTTAGGTCAGCAACAGGCACTGTTACGTTTACATTGACATTGAGCATATTCAAAAGTATTGGAAGAAAAATGGCGTATTCATAAAAGACACCATAGGTACAAATGTTTTTTGAACTTACATTGTCATTCACATCATTAGTATTATTTAAACGACCAGCACCCGAATCTCACGGAGTTTTTCCGTGATGATGGCATTTTGAACAGTGTCGAAATATCAGGTCATTAAAATGTAAGGAATAAAGAAAAACATCGTGAGGAAACCTGCATACATTTGCAAAGAATTTAAGAGTGTCTGAGAATCACTCATATTTTACAGACAAACGACACGACAAATATATATCAGGATATAATTAAACGTAAGTTTACGCGATTAAGACCCGTTTGTCTGTAAAATATGAGTGTCTGAGAAGTTCCCAACGAGTATTGGAACAGCGTTGAGACCACGCAAAATAGATACGTTTGATGTCAAGTTACGGAGAATGGCCAGAATACAAAACAAAAATTCAAAATGTACAAACAGGCACATTGGTAGGTAGTATTCTCGCCCAAAAGCTCTTCATTGCGATGCAGCGCGGGAATGCTGCCTGTATCATGAGCACCTTGCCGCCGGGGAAAGGTTTGGAGGTAGATCACGAGTACGTATAGATTTTACAATTTTATTGGTTACTTTCAAGGTTTTTATTTTATGATTCGTTTTAGTTATTTTTTAAGTTAGTTTTAATTATTTCTTTGTTAGTGTAATTTATGATAAAACATTTTTAGAATTTTACGGAATAAAAATATATTTGTACAAACTTAAGGAACATGATAAATCATCATCATCAGTCGTGCTCTCAATGCTTAGGATTGTGACATCATGTCCTGTTACTGCTGACTAGACTTTTCCATTATGTTCCTGTCACCCGCTATATGTATGGTTTCCTGCAGGGTAACCCCCGCTTTAAATCATACTATTAATGAAAATGATTTTTGGTTACAAATTCTGTTTCTTTGCATTCCACCTAATCAATTATTGAGTATATTTCAAATGCTATAATTTACCATTCGCTGTAAAATCTACGGGAGAAATATCTATATACCTCTAATTAAAAAGCTTTCACTTTTATTCAAGCATTTTGAAGTCAATCAAGTTGTCGCAAAATCGCATCTAACGAGTCATACAAATTGCTGAGTCGTTGAACTTCGTACTCGAAAAGTGAAAGGAATTTGTATGTGAAGGTTTGACAGGTACCGTGTGAAAATGTATGAGGTTCCGTAGGTTTAGTTTAAAATTTGACTTAGGTAGTATAGGTATTTATTTATCGTATGGCATTTACCCACTGGTTTTTACAATAATGATTACATCAAATTAAAATTTACAGTTTTGCAGATATACACTCGCGTCCTTTGTCAGTTCTTTAAAATCTTCGACAGATTCGTTGTATGTAGTGATGAGGCAATCAAAAACTAGGGTAGAAGGTACTGTAGTAGGTAGTCACGTATTTATTTATTTTATTTTGAAATTAATGAAATACCAGGTTTTTTTATATATAAATATTCGTTTAACATAGGTATAAAATAAAGCGATATCATATCTACATGAGTGCACATCACGGTCATCGTTGTGTTACTAAAACTTCTGTAGAAAAAAAAGTACAAACCTAAAATTTTATAATCTCACAAGTTTAGGACACTAACCTCAAGTTCACATGCATTTTTATTTAAAATAATTGATATTTATTAGTACTAACGTAAAAATATATATGCGGATGTGTTTCATAATGTGTTACAGACGTCAAATCCTATGTAAAGTCAGCCGTAGTATTGGTTTACATTTTTTTATTCTTCTGTATAGTCCATTTCAAATGCGAAGGCCCGATGCCACTCAAAACTTTTGTCATTTAATTGGTCCACTACAAATTGGCACGTGTCCACCGATGTACCTATGCGAAAAATATCACGCCACAAAAAGGTCTGGCCAGGTATCTTTTGCTATCACTGATCCTATTGTTGACGCCTAAGGACTTTGTCAAGTGGAATCGGGCCTTCGTATTTGAAATGAACTTTACCATTGTACAGAAGTCTTTGTACACTTATGGCAGTTATGACCCATGCGCGTTGTAACGGTTTTATTAAGTGTTGTTATTCGTACTACAAATAATATTTTAGAGTGGCTTAGAGGCTTAACTAAACACTTCACTCGAGAGGTAAAATTTGAATAAGCTTTAAACTTGTTCTTTTAAAGGTATGAAAAATGAAGACATATATTTAAACTTACAAGTATGAACTCGTAAGTACTCTCCCGAATCACTCTCACTATTTCATCGGTTGGGTAAAACTCAGGTCCCCTAAGGTCTTAAATTTCTAAATTCGCAAATTTCGAGGATTGTTCTTGTCAGCCTCCGTAGCCTAGTTAGTAGTGACCCTTCTACGAAGCTGGAAGTTCCGGTTTCGAATCCCGGCGAAGGCATTATTTGTGTATTTATTTATCACAAATAATTGTTCCATGGTCATGGTTGTATATGTATTTAAGTATCTATATGTATCTATATATTATATTTCTCGTCGCCTAGAACCCATATCCCAAACCTTAATTGAGCTTACCGTGGGACTAAGACTGATTTGTTTAATTTCTATCTCGAATTTCGATGTGCGTTATGGGTCGATTGCAAAACAATTGTACAGTCACGTCTAAAAATATGTATACAAAAACAAGGTTGCATGAATATGTAGTCATATATTGTATCAAAAATATGTATCTATTACTGACACCAAAAAAATGTATCCATTCAACTATTTCAGTATTATGTAAAATCACAAAATGCTTCACAAAGTTTCATACTTAAATAAATTTCATTTAAATGTATTCACCTCGTAGTCAAAAATAAGTATACATGAATGGTTTCCGTTTACATGTAACCACATCAATTTGTCAAATATTTATATACGCCGTTTGATTCATAAATATGTATTCAGACAGCAAAAACAAACATTGCCTGACTGGCATAGAATCGTAAGTTGTATAATTAACTGATTTGACAATTCACGAAAACAGTGCAGACTTGTCACTGCATACATCTATCTCACGATTATTCTATGACGCACTTGACAGTCCTAATTTTTAGATCGAGCTCAGTTGTAAATATTGTGTATTTCAGTTTAGGGTCATTCTCAGAAAAGTGCCCGAACCATTTTTTTGTTTTTATTTTAATAATATCAAGTTTTTTCTACTCAGTCAAAATCGGAACGGCATTTTGCAACTAACAGGAGAAAAATGTTCCTACATTTTATTGTTGCCATCACAAATATCCATATTATTCAGGGTGCTCAAAAATATCTGAACATGCACTCTAATGTCTTGAAAATAGTCGTGTTCTCCTATATTTTCAAAAACCGAACCTATATTTTTATAATTGTCATCGAATTATTTTGATAGAAAGTTGTTTATCTTGAATTTATTATTTATTAGCAGCACTTCAAACCTAAACTTCTTTATTTCGAATTGCCCTAAGAAATTAATAAGAAAAAATACAAATTTACAAGTGGTATTTACTTTATTATGTATTTAAATATTTATCACACGGGTTACTCACGTAATTTAAGTCGATAATTGCTCGACACGTTTCGATCCATATAGAGGATCCTCATCATGGAGTATCCGCGACCAAAGCCCGACGTCTACCTGAGGGCTTGCGCTCTGCTAGAGCGGGTGCTGGCCGCGGGCAGCACTGGCGGGGGCGGCGAAGGAGGAAAACTACCCTCATTGTCACTTTTGTCGAAAAGCGGGTTGCACACAACACTCACTACGTCACTAGGTAATAAGGGCACGTCTACACTGTCTACCGATGCAATACCAAAAACCGTTTTCCAACCAGGTGGCACTGACCAACCACAATCACGATTAAAATTCGGGTGGCGACTTATTTCGATGGCTTCCCGTATTTTCCGTGGCACGATGAACTTTTCTCTTGCAAGTACGGTGACCTTATCGAACCTAATGTAGTGCGTCAAATCCGAATCCAATACATGTTCCGTCACCGCAGAGCGCTGGCTGTCACGATTTCTCAGACATCGTATATGCTCAGATAGTCTCGTCGATATGTTCAGGCCGGTTTCCCCAATGTAGTTCATCCCGCAGGAGCAGGGAATCATGTACACTCTCGGGACATTTAAAGGCTCCCTATCTTTTGGCGAACGTGTCCACTGTCTTAGTTGCGCATGAGGGCGGAAAATCGTCTTGATGCTATATCTTCGGCGTAACAAGTGTCCGATCTTATCCGTCACCCCTTTAATGTAAGGTAAAAAGCTTCAGTTGTAGCCATTATCATGCAGTACATGCCTCACATGGTGCAGCTCTCGGTCTATATACTGGGGATCACATAAACTCAAGGCACGGCTAATCAAAGTTCGCGGCACAGAAGAAAGATGAAATGGGTGATGGTGTGAATCAGCCCTTAGATAACGGTCCGTGAGCGTTGGCTTCCGATACACCGTAGTGCATAAACGTCCACTGGGATTTCGTATAACAAGAACATCCAGAAATGGCAATGTTAGGCACCAAAAAATAAAAAAATGGATCGAAACATGTCGAGCAATTATCGACTTAAATTACGTGAGTAACCCGTGTGATAAATATTTAAATATGTTTGAGTCCCACGTTAGTTATTATTCTAAAAATACTTTATTATGCTTGACAAACAAAACGTTTCTTCTCTCTTTCAGTTATAAAATAGTAGTTTTAATTTTAGTTACTAATATAAAATAATAATACTTATGAGTTTCATAAACAGCCACTACCTATTTGTAACTTTAGATAGGTTCCGTATTATAAAAGAAAGTCACTGGCCACATGGAAAAAAAAAACATCTTAAAATCGATTACACTTAGACACATCAAAATATTAAATTGTGTTTACATATATTATCTATGAATCAAACGGCGTATACAAATATTTGCCAAATTAATGTGGTTAAATGTATATGGAACCCATTCATGTATACTTATTTTTGACTACGAGGAGGATACATTTATGTGTAATTTATATAAGTATGCAACTTTCTGAAGCATTATGTGATTACATAATACTGAAACAGTTGATTGGATAAAAATTTTTGGTGTCAGTAATAGACACATATTTTTGATGAAAATGTGTGGCTACATATTTTTCAAATCTTATTATGTATACATACTTTTAGACGTGACTGTACATACTTAATTAGGGCCCTCAAAACAAAAATCAGAATCGGATCAATTGTGTTACAAAAGTTAGTCATTCTAATGGTAGTGTGTACTCTGTCCAGATCCAATTTTTGGTAGTAGAAAAAGGCTTCAAATTAAAAAAATTATGGATCGCTTATAGAAATTTGAGTATGACGCCTCGCAAAAGTTGTTACACATAATTACAAACCGATTTCTCCAAGATTCAATCATCACACCCCGACTTCGAAATTCCGAAATTAGTCTGCGTGATATTGAGTTTTTCATCCATTTGTTGTGCACATGCTTAAAGGTGCGTTCAAACTAAAAGAGCATTCGCTGTTCTAACCTCCCACTCAACGAAATTCGATCGGTACACAAAACGTAATTGGTTGATTTCGTAGAACGGGCGCTAGAACAGCGAATGCTCTTTTGGTTTAAACGCACCTTTATGCAAATTGATGACTTATATGGTTTTCTCATGAAGCCCACACTGAAAAAATATTTACCAAAGTGACTTACGTTGGCTATATTACGAGGAAACTTTGATATATGTAACAAATCCTTGCTATCAAACTTACAAAACTAAAAAAGTTCAAGTCGATACCAGAGTTCTGGTTAAAACAACTAAGAACATTGTACATTATATCAAACAACTGGTGAAATGAACAAAAAACTGGTGTAATCAACCAAATTAATTTAGTAGAAAGTTTGGGTCCTGTAATACAGGGATTCCTAGCTCAGGCCCCAAATACATTGTAATATTAATGTTGCTCTTTGAAAAAATATATTTCATTTGATTTCATTTCAGAATGCCATTATCAGAACTGGATTAAATTAAAATGGGAAAAAATGTCTCACGCCTCGCAACAAAAAACCAAGACGTTTTAACTTTTACACTAAGGTATTAGCTAGGCGCCAAGAGCACAGTGCGGCGTACATATTAAGGTGCATTTAGACTAAACGAGCATTCGCTCATTTTATCCCCCACTCTACGAAATTCGTTCGCTACACAAAACGTAATTCGTCTAAATTCGTTGATTTCGTAGAGTGGAGGATAGAATGACCATTCGCTCGTTTGGCCTAAATCCATCTTTAGCTAGCCAAGCGCGCAGTGGGGCGTACATTTTAGAATGTTTATTTTACTACGCTACTCACCAGGTGACTTGTTAGGCTCTAGGGACTAAGCAAGCCACCTGCCTGTGCCTATATGGTCTAAAGATTACATAGTTGTGACTAAAGGCCCGGCCACGACATTGGTCTAAGGCGACCAGCGGCGAGCGAATCCATGAGTTGGAGCTGGTTGCCGATATGGGTACTCCCTCTTGCGCGTATGATTTTTGGCTAAGCCGGTCGCCTTAGACCAATGTCGTGGCCGCGGCATTAAAGTAGATTTAGACCAAACGAGCGAATGCTCATTCTATCCCCCACTCTACGAAATTCGTTGGCTACAAAGTCAAAGTCAAACTATTTTGTATTCAAGTAAGCTTATTAACGAGCATTTTAGAATCGTCTGACATTATCAAGAGAGAAAAAAAATCTACTACTGGTTCTAACCCTACACCGTTCCTGAGAAGAACCAGTAAGAAAATCACGTGTACTTATTTTTTCAAAACAGTATAATAATACATCTGATTAAAATAACATGCATTAAAGAATTTTATTACATAAAAAAAAAAATTTATAGACATTTTTATAAATAAGAGAAACAAATAAAGGATACACAAAACGTCATTCGTCGAAATTCGTTGATTTCGTACAGTGGAGGATAGAATGACCATTCGCTCGTTTGGTCTAAATTCACCTTTAGCTAGCCAAGCGCGCAGTGCGGCGCACATTTTCGAACGTTTATTTTACTACGCTACTCGCCAGATGACTTGTTAGGCTCTAGGGATTAAGCAAGCCACCTGCCTGTGCCTACATGGTCTAAAGGTTACACAGTTGTGGCTAATAATGGGTAAAGAAAATGTATTCAATAGGCATGATGACTGGCAAGTCAAATCAGCATCTTTTTCGAACTGTCAAAACGATCACCATTATGGAATTTTATATGAAATACTCAAAAGTGACGTCTCGTTTGAGTACTGCCAAATGACTTACTCTTTTAAGTTCTTTTAAATTTATTAAATAGAAGTTCTGTACAAAAATGCAATCTACATCTTAGTAATAATTTATTCGTGTATTATGTCGTACATAATTAAAAAAAAATTAACTACAGTCATCATCCCTATTGTATACGAAATCGGAAAATATCTATATAAATCTTGAGTAAAAGCGTGAGACATTTGGGATTCCGAAACTTAAGACACGGATTTAGTCCACTGTAATCATAGGCAACATGGCCACGAGAAATAGCATTGGCGGAGTAAAGATTCAAGATTTAAGTAATTTAATGTTCTAAACCACATCTCAAAACACAAATGAGTCAAAGTACACATTATGCGTAAAAGAGATTAAAATTCAAATAGGTAAAAGCAAATGTATATTAATTCCGGTACCAAGAACCTTCCCGTCCCAACGGCCATCAGTTCTACGCGCAATGTGCCCCGCCCACTGCCACTTCAGTTTAGCGATTCGGAGAGCTATTTCGGTTAGGTATATGGTTCTGCTGCGGATGGTCTCATTTACCAGCACGTACCGGAAGGCGTAGCGTGGGTTGGCCCCCCACAAGGTGGACCGATGACCTGGTGAAGGTCGCAGGAGTCCGCTGGATGCAGGTGGCGCAGGACCGGTCATTGTGGCAATCTTTGGGGGAGGCCTATGATCAGCAGTGGACGTCTTTCCGCTTATATGATGATGATGATGATGATGATGATGATGATGATGATATATTAATTAATTAGATAGCGAATAAAACAATAATGTCAAAGATCAAAAGAAAAAAGTAAACAAACCTAAAATCTTCAATTATTCCATAATCACGCAATTTTAGAACACAATTTTTGTTTTATTACGAACTTAAAATCATAAAACTCGAGTTCACACACTTTTTAACCGACTTCAAAAAGGAGGAGGTTTACAATTCGTCGAAATCTTTTTTTTTTTTTTATGTATGTTCCCCGATTACTCGAAGACGCGTGGACCGATTTGAAAAATTCTTTTTTTGTATGAAAGGGTATACCTTCTAGTTGGTCCCATTGTCACCACCAGATCTGATGATGGGATCCTGGAGAAATCGAGGGAACTCTTCAAATGTTGTAAGCACACATGGCATTTTTCATTTATTTTCGAAGACTAATCAAGTATTTGCGTCTAGTCATGAACGTTTTAAGTTGGTGATCTGATGATGGAAGGTACAACTCCTTAGCAATTAGGAGTTGGGGGATAATTCTTTAAATATAACATATTTCGTGTATTTTGGAAGCTATTTGAGTATTTGCCTTTAGGTGGTCATCCTTTCATGTTGGTGAGCTGATGATGGAAGGTACAACTCCTTAGAGATTAGGAGTTGGGGGATAATTCTTTAAATGTAACACGTGTCATGTATTTTGGAAGCTATTTGAGTATTTGCCTTTAGGTGGTCATAGCCTCATGTTGGTGAGCTGATGATGGAAGGTACAACTCCTTAGAGATTAGGAGTTGGGGGATAATTCTTTAAATATAACATATGTCATGTATTTTGGAAGCTATTTGAGTATTTGCCTTTAGGTGGTCATAGCCTCATGTTAGTGAGCTGATGATGAAAGGTATAACTCCTTAACGATTAGGAATTGGAGGATAATTCTTTGTTTGGAGGATAATATAACAACTGTCATACATTTTCGAGATCTATTCAAGTGTTTGCTTAGTAGTTATGACATGTTGGTAAGCGGTTAGTGATTCTTTAAATAATATAGGCATGCTAAAGGCTGTTACCTATAATCTTTGAAATTATTCATACCCTGCTGATGATACAATGTATATCTCCTTGATAATGGGCATGGAATGGGAATGTTTGTTGTATTCATATAAGTTAGCCAGTTCAGGTTTTCTGACCTACTACAGTGCAATACATTCTAATTATAAGTATTTAGAGCATACTAAATAACGATTTTATATAAATTACACAAGGTACTAAAAAGCAAAAAATAAAATATTTTAAAATAAAAATTAAACCGCCTTCAAAAATTCGCCTGATCTAAAAAGTAAAAAATAATTTTAGTTCCTACTTCTTAGGATTTCCTACCCAAACCTTTAAACATTTTACCCTATTCATTGAAATAAAATATTATGGCTAGGTACCCTACAGATTTCTTAGAAGTCGGTGCCAAGCCAAATATGTTCACTTCGCGAGTATAAGTATTTGATAGAGCTTTGTAACTTACTATCGCTCCTGTTATGCTTTCAGCAAAATTACTGAGGCAGATCATACTGTTGATAAAAGCATAATCGGAGTAAGGACAGTAAGTTACAAAGCTCTATCTTATATATAACTATGAACGTACCTATTTGGCTTGGCACCGACTTCTAAGAAATCTGTAGGGTACCTAGCCATAATATTTTATTTCAATGAATAGGGTAAAATGTTTAAAGGTTTGGGTAGGAAATCCTAAGAAGTAGGAACTAAAATTATTTTTTACTTTTTAGATCAGGCGAATTTTTGAAGGCGGTTTAATTTTTATTTTAAAATATTTTATTTAGTTAAAATTATGTATAAAAATATATAAGTATTAACGTAAAAATAAACTTGCGAATGTGTTTCACGATATGTATCAAAGATGTCAAATGCTATGGAAAGTTAGCCATATTTGTTTCTTTTTTTTATTCTACTGGCGATTCGTACATTCGTAAGCCCCACTAAGGTGTAGCAACATTTTATGCTAACTTATTTCGAGCGCAGTCATCATCATCATCATATGCCATCTCCGTGCTGGAGGTCGGCGACCAGTTGCCTAAATGTCGATCTATCAGTAGTCATGCAAATTCGTTTTTCCGTGCTATCCATCTCCAACCATTTATATTCCTTGTTCAAGATGTTCTTCTCCCTCGACCTCTTTTCCCTTGAATTTTGCCTTCAATTATTGTGTATAAATTCTTTTCGTTGTCTTGTTTCATACCAGTCTGTCACGATTTTAGTTGCTGTTTCGACTCAGTATTTTTAAAAAATCCGGTGCACTTGTTCACGCTAGATTTTAATCCATACATCAAAAATTGAAAACAAAACATCATCTCATACAAAAAGCACAACTGTATCATGTTTTTTAGGGATACAAAATAAGACAACAAGACAATTTTGACCCCATCACTAACGCACACTCTCGCTACCGAATTCCGTAGCATCTCCGCTATTTTCACTGCTACTCGCGCCATTGTTAGTAAATTTGAATGATGTCGGTCGTTAGTTCGTTACACAAGTAACACAAGCAGGTGACTGATCACGATATTTGCATGATATCATCCAAATTATCACGAAGAAAGCGCAGAAAGTGAAATGACATTAAAAGCTGACATTGAACATTTGAAACGTCAAAATTTTGACAAGATAACGACACAACGCTTGGGTCTCGGAACTAAGTCAGACAATATACCATGATGCGTGAGAAATGCGTGTAACTAGATAATTTAGGTTCTGGATAACTTAGGTTGAAAACAATCATTATGCCTAAAACTACGCAACTAACGTAGCGTATGGGGGTCCCCTTTAATATGCCTAATATTATTAGTCCTAATATGAATTCGCATAACGGATTTGGCATAATTAATTAAGCATAATATTGAACAGGCAAAATAATAAAATTCCATAATGCTTAATACGCATATTACTGATTACGCATAATTGAAATATGCATAACATTATTAAATATAACTTTATTCGTCCTAATATGGATTAGCATAAACTTAGAAATCAAGCGAATGAGGCAGATCAGGGTAAAACCAAGACAGTAAGTTCAAAAGACTAATAAGCAGGAGCGACGAAGCGAAGTTGAAGCCTAGCTTTCGTCAATATCTCCTACACATCCTGATGAACACGTCAGATATAATCAATTAAATAAAACATTAGGTATTTAATAATCAATTTTATTTGTAAAAATATCACATCTTGGTAGGCGCATGAGGCGCACAGTACAGAGTGTGTACCTATTTTAATGATGCTTGAAATAGGATCTAGGGAACCTATTTACCTATACGATGATTTCTACGATCACAAAACGATAACTGTATCCCGTATAAAATACACACGCCGTATTTATGAACATTTTAAATTGCTAGGGTAAAAATGTGTGTAATAATTAAAATAATCAATATTTACTACAAAAATATAAGTAGGTATACATGTAATGTATGTCAGTCAATAAAATATGTCAAGACCTAAATATTAACTGTTATACCTACGCACAACGCACAAGTATAAAAAAGGCTAAACTAGTTTTAAATTGGAAGCAATATATAGTATTACAATAATATTATTAATACGTACTAATCGACAGTAACTTGGCAAAAATATTAGGTATATAGTATCGGTTTCGCTACGCAATCTATGATCGGTCATTACTAATTATTATTTTGTATATTATATTTTATACCTTTCATTAAGTATACCAATTAGTATTATGCTCATCCTAATTATTCCAAATCATCGTTATGATAGTTTACGTTATACGTAAATACATTATGCGTAATCGTTTATGCGAAATTATGCTTATGCCACTTAAATAGTATGTTTAACAACGCTATGCCAATTTGAAGTATGCGTAATAAATTATGCGAATTAATATAGACTCAGCGTATGGATTTCAGGGTGCTTAGCCAAGTTGCCAATCGCTAACACTTAATCGTCAATCCTAAACGAAAGGCAGCTAACTGTCTTTGTCGCACTAATATGAGAGAGTGACAGAGAGGGAATACTACGTTACTGAGGAGAAATATGTGCGCTAAAACTCATGTATGGGGATCACATAACAGGAGGGTTTCACTATCGACTACAAAAGAGACATGAGAAGAAATAATTTTAATAATGTCAAAAACAGATTAAATATCTAAAAACTAGAACGCTTGCAAAAATCTTTTTTACTTCTGCTTCTACCAAAGCAAAATAATTCTACTGAGACATTTAACGTAAATTAGTTATTTAATCACTAAATAATTTTTTCTATTTCATCATTGAGAACTTTTTTAATATTAATGTCTATAATCCAAAATCTAAGTAGTATTTTAAAGAATTTTATGAATCAGTGTAACGGGAGAAAACTGTGATAAGTGTGTAAGAGTTTATGTACATTTTGTTAGTCTGATCTTAAAGTATTTACATTTTCTTGCCTTAACACCAAAAGAGTCTCGAAGTACCATCTTATAAACTATAAAGAAACAAGCATGTTATCTATAGTCAAATTTAGAACTTTTTAAATAAGTTCGATTACTATAGTTCAAATAAGTTCAATGTGGAAAAAATCGTTTTTAGTACAGATGGTGTACTTTTTAGGCTTTAGTGCGAGAAGTGGGTCATTTTACGTCAAGTCCAAAACTTCGGAGGGCCATCTGTACTAAAAAACGTCGTACGAGACACGTGCAAAAACGAAATTCGTAACTCGTGTCGATTTAAAACATATATCGCCACTCTTTTCGAATTTCATGTTTTTCGCACTTGTGTCGTAATGTACTATTTCACAAGTTCTTGTGAAAATGTTTTTTTTTTACTTGCATAGGGTTTTATTTCTTTTAATTTGTCATCTATCACTACTAAGTACTACTCGGTAAAAGAGTCTAGCAAGTCCAAAATTTATTTGCGTAGCTCTGTTCCCAAGTTCCTGTGACTTGATGAAGAAGAAATTGGAAGGTTTCAATTTCATGAAATTATCAGACCGCATTGTTAACCAACTGACATTATGTTTACAAACTTTCAGCACAATCGCTAGTGGATACAGTTATCCATGTATTAAAATTGATTTGCAAGCTTTCGCATAACAAGCATTACATTCTTTTACATGTAACACAAGTTAAATAAAAGCTTGTAATAAAACAAGACTAAAACAGTTAGAATGGCATTGAACTTCGTCTTTTTTCTTGTTCCGTTGTCGTTTTTTCCAAAATCTGGGGCATATCGACCACTT
>JALPQI010011172.1:0-39663 GCA_025490895.1 Thaumatotibia leucotreta | reverse complement strand
GATATCGGTGGTGTAAAGATCGTAAAGATATACGAATTGGCAATGGTATGACGACTGGGTATAAAACCGTTCATCAAAAAAAGTCGAATTGAAGTCGTTTCTAAATAATTGTCAGCCTCCGTAGCCTAATTAGTAGCGGCCCTGTCAAGGAAGCTGGAGGTTCAATTCAAATCCCGGCGAGTTTAGTAGGAATGTCTACTAATATTTTTTCAATAATTAGTAATTAAAAAAAAAAAATTGACTCTTATTTTTAAATTACATTATTTACTTTAGTCAAGTGCAAGTAAATTTTTTGGTTGGAGCCCGAGTGAAATGAGGGCGACAATCACCCGAGTTAAAATAGTACATTACGACACAAGTGCGAAAAACATGAAATTAGATGTGTTAAAACACGACCGACAGGGAGTGGACCTGACATAAAACGACACACTTCTCGCACTAGAGACTAAAAAAAAGTCTTTCGATACACGTGTAAAAAATCTGTACTAAAAAGAAGTTTTTACACGTGTATCGAACGACATTTTTCATAACAAGTGCCTTAAAAAGAGAAATTTAAGCACGCCATGTTTACTTTTCCGCACTAGTTAGGAAAAACGTTTTCCCCACAGACCAGAGCAATAATGACGATCAACGAGGCAGTGCAGTCTCTCAACCCTAGCGTGTCAGTGAAGATGGCCATCGGGATATATCTGCCGTCGAACGCGCTTCTGTCACTGGGCACCGAGCGGCATTACAAGTTCTACGAGGCAACCCTAGTCAAAAGAGAGGTGAGTGGCAACACTTATCAATTTGTATCCGCTTCGTAACGTTCACCCAGCATTTGTCACGTAAATTTGCCGAAGGCCGAGTTCCGGGAAAATTTAGCTACCAAGCCTTCAACTACCCCAGTAGTTAAATAAGTCGAGCCAGAGGGCCAAAGGCCGAGCTCCGTGTAGGGCCGAAGGCTCGGAGCGTCATGATCGAGCTCATGCGGTACAACTGCCCTACCTAGCTGTCTTAACAAGCGAACTGGAGGGCCGGAGACCCGATGGTTGGCTTCCAACCCTTGTACCCTCTACCCATTTAGTACCGTTTGGTAACCGGTTTCGTAACCAGCTTTGAAATGGAAATGAAATCCCAGTAGGTAACTGGCTTTAAATCGGGACTTATTTATAACCACGCTTAGTAATCAGTTACCAAATCTGGCTACGAGATGGGAAAGTTATTCTCATTTCATAGCTGGCTACCAGGCGGGAAATTATATTCCCTATTTGGCAGCCAGCTACCAAACGGTACTAAAGTGCTTTACCTCCCAGGCCCACTATACAATTACCTTTGAATCAAATGGTTTTGGCAGCCTTACCGAACAAGAGGTGCCTTTCCCCACGGATGAGGTCAATATTTTAGGTGGTGTACTAGCAGGCCCTAAGAATACTCCATGCTTAATATCAGCTCTAGATCTTCTTTTGTTTTAGAGTTATTCAAGATAATGCAAAATATACAGGGTGCCGTTGAAAGTGGCATATTTCGTAAACTGTTAAAAAAATATGGAAAAAAAACAAGAACCCTTTTTTTATTATGAAAAATAAGGACAATATGCAGGTTAAAAATATGCATTTTGCAGTTTATTTTATTGTTATCAAACGCAATTTTGGTTGGTTGATCTAACTTGAACAGTTTACGAAATATGCCACTTTCAACGACACCCTGTTTATTTTACATTATCTTGAATAACTTTAAAACAAAATATGATCTTGAGTTGATATTAAGCATGGAGTATTCTTAGGGCCTGCTAGTACACCACCTAAAATATTGACCTCATCCGTGGGGAAAGGCACCTCTTGTTCGGTAAGGCTGCCAAAGCCTTTGAACTTTATTGACTGTGCCGAATTTAGTTATTATTTTTTGTTACTAAACGTTTAAATTATATTGAACCTGAGTATACATTGTAATGTACAGAGGCTAAGATAAAGATCCCGGGTCCACTTGATAATCTAATTCCAAGCTTTGACTTGGTATTAGTTTTAACTGAAGTGGCAGTGGGCGGGGCACATTGCGCGTAGAACCGATGGCCGTTGGGGCGGGAAGGTTCTTGAGTGGCGGTCACGTACCGGAAGGCGTAGCGTGGGTAGGCCCCCCACAAGGTGGACCGATGACCTGGTGAAGGTCGCAGGAGTCCGCTGGATGCGGGTGGCGCAGGACCGGTCATTGTGGCAATCTTTGGGGGAGGCCTATGTTCAGCAGTGGACGTCTTTCGGCTGATATGATGATGATGATGATGATAGTTTTAACGAAACCGCCATCTGACCTTATTGGAGACCCAGGGGAATTTTTCGTGGTGTTTACAACATGTCTATTCTATATTAGAGTAGTTGGAAGAAAAAAAAACAACAAAGAGGTGGAGCCATACGCCATACTTACTTTGATCCTTAAATCGGGCTAAGGCATACATACTTATGAAAAAAAAAAGTTCGTGCTCGTGTCCCTTGCTGTCACGCAGGGTTGGGCAAAAAAAAATCAGATTACTTTTGTATGTGTACTTTGTAATCTAGATCATATCATATTACACATATAAAAGTAATTTGTACAAGTTATCAGATAACTTTTTTCCCAACTCTAATGTCACACGTCTTCATTTTCGGCATAAATAAAAAAAAATGCAGACATTCAACCATTTGTATTCATGTGATCATCACGTGAATAAAATATAACCCCCTTATTCATAAACGTTTGCTAAGTTAACAAGCCGCTAATAATTGTTTGTCCCTTTCAGTCTTAACAATGTGTCCATAAAAGCAAAATAGACAAACAATTATTAGCGGCTTGTTAAGTTAGCAGACGTTTATGAATAAGGAGTTAAGTAAATAATGAAAACTGTGAAAGTTTGAATATTGTTAATTTGACCTAGACCTTTAGGGCCTTAACCTAATTTGCTCTTAAATGCATAAGTGCACGTGACTGCAAGAAAATATCGTTCTAGAAATTGATATCCAATTTTTGAAACGCGTGACTTTCAAAGACAATACAATAAATTAACATACGAGTTCAACATAATATATAAATTAATAAAACAATTCGTCAGTAATGCCACGGTGACCATTGTTTTTGCAATGTTTATGCAAATAACGATTCATTTTCAAAGATTCATTGTGCTGACTTGCTAGATAATTCTTATATTTATTCGGCATTAAAATTTACGTTAGGAAACCAGGGGTCGTTGACATAGTTCACACTTCGGCTAGACTTAGGTTCCCGATAGATGACGTTTCACGGCCGGTCGTTTGCTAGGAGCAGAATCAAAGTAACCGAAATGGCTCTCCGAATCGCTGAACTGAAGTGGCAGTGGGCGGGGCACATTGCGCGTAGAACCGATGGCTGATGGGTCGGGAAGGTTCTCGAGTGGTGGCCACGTACCGGAAGGTGCAGTGTGGGTAGGCCCCCCTCAAGGTGGACCGATGACCTGGTGAATGTCGCAGGAGTCCGCCAGATGCGGGTGGCACAGGACCGGTCAATCTTTGGGGGAGTCCTATGTTCAGCAGTGGACGCCTTTCGGCTGATATGATGATGATGCACGGCCGGAGCACCGATACACCTAAGAAAAGGTCAACTGCAGCTGCGCTTAATATTTACCTACGTAAAAATGGCCAAAACAGAGTTTCGTAGTGCCGTTTCCACAAGTACCAACTATAAAATTTGTTTCAAAAATATTTTGACGAAGCATATTTATGCCTATATCGGTATGCGTCACGCGTAAGCACACGTACGTGTGTGGAAAGGTAGAGGTTTCATGCTAAATGCTAAGGGACTCTGCTGTAAAAAAAAATAGGTGGCGTGTACGCCCGCCGCAGTTTGTAGTGGGATTATCTCTCTGTCACTCTAAAGCTTGTTCACGAAATAAAGTAGCCATCGTAAAATCAGTCTCTACTGTTTCAGTCCCATGTAGTTCTAACAGCCGTGGGACTGTAAATTGATTCTTCTGTTTTATGTTTAACAATCCGATATCCAAAAGTATTCGCTGAAAAGTCGTCAAATTCAAAATAACTTCAGATAATGCTTAATGCAAATTTCAGACCCAAAAAAGTGCAAACTTCCGAGACGATTTCAACAATGTTAGTCTTGAAATAGTTAATAAAAATTGTAGACACAAGATTCACAGTTTATTATGGTATCGGTATTGTAATTTAGTTAAGACCCATTAGGAAACTAAAATAAGAAGAAACACTACTTAAATCAAGAAGTTTAAATAAAAAGTCCATAATTATGGATAAATTGATATAAGCCCTTCTTTGTAATAACACCCATACTAAGGTATATTCTCATACAAAAAAAAAAGAATTATACAGCAATGGCTACTTTATTTCGCGAACAAGCCTTAATTAGTTCTACAATAACGGTTGCCTTTGGTTCATGATTCACGATTGAGCGTTAGCGATTGCCATCTTGGCTACACACCATGGGCTACAGATACTGACATTTACTTCGTCCACAGATCCTAGCAGCGTTCGCGCTAACGGAGGTCGCGCACGGGTCGGACGCACGTCTCATGCGCACGACCGCGACGTACGACGCGGCCACGCGGCAATTTGTGCTACACTCGCCCGACTTCGAGGCGGCCAAGTGCTGGGTCGGTAATTTAGGTAAAACTTTTGATTTATTTGTGCAATGTAAGAGGCGGGCCATGATGTTAGTGAGTTTTATTTATTTATTGAGGAGACAACACAGAAACATATAGGGAAATTATACAATGAAGTTTGGTTTACATTTTGTAGGTACAGTCCAAGATAAAATGAAGTGTACATAAAAATGTTCAAAAAGATGTCCCACTATAATAAGAACATCGTAACATATTTATGAGCGGATTCTTTCGATACTTATTTTTGCACTTGACTGTACGTATACTGCCTTAAACGTATCTGGGCAAATCAACTTATTTCTGTCTGTTATTACCATGGTTACGGTCGCCTGACTCACGCTGGTTCTATGCGTAATTATGATACTTAAACTATGCAAACATGCATCTTTCTGGTGCTGATAAACCGTGTAAGTAGCATAATTTTGCATAAAACCAGCGTGACTCAGGTGCATTCCACGAAAAAGTCCACCGATGTCCCGTACGAACACGATTTTTCTCAAAATTGTGGGCAGGGATCGGATACCGGTATTTTCAACCAAACCGGTTTTGCCTCTAGACGTCAAACCGAAATAATAGTGTTCTCGTTTTCGGTTACCGGTTTTTAAACGGTTAATATGAGAGAACTGTTCTTCAGCAGGTTTTGTTTTTGTTGAACGAAATTAACCGGTTTCTACGTCAGAGATGTCAATGTCAGAGATACAACGATGGCTCTGAGTTTTGACTAGGAATATGGAGGTACCGGGTTCGATCGTCGTAGTAGGCAAACTTTTTCCATATTTGCGTTTTATAATTTAGATACCGAGAAAAATCGTTTTAAGAATTCATTAATATGCATTGGACACTTTACTTTAAAGGTCATCATCATCATCATCAGCCTATGTACGTCCCACTGCTGAGCACAGGCCTCCTCTCATAAGAGGGTATGGGCAAGTCTCCACGCGGGCCCAGTGCGGATTGGAGGCTTCACATACACCTTTTGAATTTCTTCTCAGATGTAGGTATGCAGGTTTCCTCATGATGTTTTTCCTCACCGAAAAGCTATCGATAAATATCAAATGACATTCCATACATAAATTCCGAAAAACTCAGTGGTACGGACGGTGATCGAACCGACCACCGCCTGTTTGAAAGTCGAGTGCTTGAACGACTAGGCTACCGAAGCTTCTAAGGTCTTTCTTTAAAGGTCATTGGGTGTTATTGACCCGCTTTATGATTTTTCACGTACAGAGACCAAACTAGCTTTAAAATAGAGAATTAAATCATTTCCTTACCTATGTATCAACCAGGAAAAAAAAGTTATTCGACAGTTTGTGTCCGAGATAGTGTTTTAAATGTTTTTACTTTCAGCATTGTGTAATTCCGTAAACGGTTGTGACCTACTAGTCGTAGTAGGTAGCAGGCGTTGGTCTTTCAATCTGGAAGATTCTGGGTTCAAACCTCAGTTCGACCAATGAGTATTTTGGAACTTATGTACGAAATGTCATTTGATATTCAGAACTAGCTTTATGGTGAAGGAAAACGTCGTAAGAAAACCGGTCTCTAATCTCAATAAGGCGTTTCCACAAAAAATAGTGCTACGTTAAATCATAAGATTAGGTTGCCAAGCGGACCCCAGGCTCGCTAGAACTGTGACTGGTGCCGAAATAACGCTAATAGGGTGCTGACTGTCAGCATTGCACAAAGTATTGTATTGTATTTAGCGATGGGCAATTTCTGAAACATTTCACATATTACACATACATACTTCTGAAAATTACATAATTGACAAGAAACGTTTCTGAGAAAAATGTTACCGAATAAATTTCACTTAAATTTCATGTCACTTCTCCGCTACTTCTGACACCAGTAGAACGGATTATGATTATTAAATTCGTAACTTTAGGCGGCCTTTATACCTGTAAATTTTACGTAAGTACAACTTACGAAAAACTGGACGAAGCTTTGTGCAAGAATGAGATATTATCACTATCTCATTCTTGCATATAGCTTCGTCCCTAGATTTACGTAATTAACTTACAGGTGTAAAGCCGGCCTTATACGAAGGACGGAAGTTCAAGACCGAGTTTAGATTTTTTTCAGTTTTTTTATATATACAATATACAGGTTGTCGCTGACTATGCTTTATAATAATAATAATAATTAAAAGTCGCGAGTTGGTGCAGCGGCCGTCAAGTCACTGCGCAGAAAGCGGTGTACACCTCTCTACACTCCTGAGCCGCCTACACCGGTGTTTCCCCTGGCTGTCTCTTGTGACGGCATTTACGGGGGCCCATCTAGTCGGCGGCGAGTCACCGCCTGCCTCGATAGCAAAAGAAATCATTGTTATGGCAGGTGTCCGGACCTCTTTTCTATAGCTCCATTTCTGATCCAACCATCCTCCATCACCATAGCCCATTAGTCTTTTCCATTCCTTCTCAATAGTCTCTATACGCCTGCTGGGACCGGTTCACGGATATCTATTTTTGTGCCCGTGAATGGGTTGCAGCAGGTGTAAAACACAGCAAATTTCTCCAAAGGGCCTCTACGTGTTGGATCTGTATCCCCGCGCAAGCCTATCAAAAGACCGGGATTTATAGGTCCGTGATGAAAAAAAAAAATAAAAAAAAAAAATTAAATAAAAAAAATAAAAAGATAATAATAATAAATCATTTATTTCGGACAATTTTTTTTTTACATCCATATGTTGTTAGTAACTTATATATAACCTAGGTATGTTAGTACGTATTTAGTTTAACTTCTTCAATTCTGTGTATATCGAGCCACAGCTCGAACTTGTTCAACCCAGTGCAACTGGATTGGGCAGTCATACCTGTCTGCAATGACACTCAGAATGCTGTTGGTACTTACCCTAAGTCGCTGCATCATTGCATTTGATTAATGTCAATGTCTGACATACCGATTTATGACTTAATCACAATAAAAAGGTGAGTCTTAACATGCGATATCAGTGTATTGCTGGTTGAAGTGGCTGTTATAGATAAATAAATTAATTGACAAACTTGACACTTATTAACCAGTTCAATAAAGTTTCACGGAACGATATAAATTCTGTTCTTCATAAATACCGGTAACCGAAATTGATTCGTTCTTTATGAAAACGTTATTGCTAATTATCGGTTAATGACAGAACAGAAATTTAAACTGTTTACGAACAATATTAACCGGTATTTTGAAACCGGTTCCGATCCCTGATTGTGGGTTTATCGAAGTTCTCTTTCGTGACTAGAGGAGTCAAAAATTACTTCAAAATATATGTAATAACTCAGAAGAAAACTGAAATTATCGAAATATACACGCGTTTGTACGGGACAACCCATGGAATGCTCCCTCAGGCGACCGTAACCATGGCAATAACAGACAGAAAAAAGTTGATTCACCCATCTACACTAAATAGGTCATAATAGGTGCATGCTAATGCTAAGTATTATTATGATAGTAGGGACTAAGTGCTATATTTGCATAATTTTTAAATAGCTGACTTGAACTGGGCGCGTGATTTGGAGAATAGATCAATTTCACTGTGACATTTATTGTGGTGGATACATGTGGCGTCATATGATATTACCACAAATAAATGTCAGAAAGAGAGGAGGCTGCAACGATCACTTCATCTCATGTGATGTCACAACTTCGAGAATCGTGTAACCCACCGTTTTGAATCATACGTCAAAATTAATAATAAGGATTAGATTTTTTTTAGAAATTTGATGTTTTTTGAACAAATATTCATTGGGCGTCATGAAATAGACATGGACACATTTTAAAATTATTTTTCTAAAGTTGTCAAATAGCCACACAAATAGTCAAGAGCCACTAACCAAAGTCACGGCAAATATATATTTTTTTGTGTTTGATAATACGTTTTTAAAGTCATAAACGAATCTGTAGCTTGGTGTATCAGCACGTGAAAAATTGCATACCCCACATGTTATAGTCATTGTGTTATATTATTTGTAGTTTCCAATGCGTTGGAAGGTATTTCCAGAGGACAATTTGGTTTACTTTTATTAAATTATTATTTAAATATAACGCTAACTTGGTGGGGTCGGGTTTTTTTCATACGTCAGTTAAAGTAAATCATAATAACAAACTTCAGATAACAGTAAAATATAATGAATCGAGAATGTACTATTTTAAGCGTGTCTTTCGTCGAGAATGTTCTGAATTTTACTTTAAAATATACTATTGTAGTAATGATGTCCTCCCAGACGTATCCGTCGACGGCGACTCTTGAAGAATTAGAAAAGAAAGAAATCAACCCCCTTACCCATAAAAGTCTCCTAACTTAGCAAGCCGCTAAGTATTATTTGTCCATTTTGCTCATACAGACATATTGATAAGACCGAAAGGAATAAACAATTCTTAGTGCTAAGTTAGGAGAGGTTTATGAATAAAGGGGCTTAGTCACCATTTGTTTATTTACGTACATCTCATCATTTACGGCGTTTTACAGGCTCAAACGTGAGGGCTTGTCCATTAATCACGTCATACGATTTTGGCCCCACCCTCCCCCATGGTGATATTTGGTGATATTTTCAGAACACCTCCCCCCCTCCAGCCTTGCAAAAAAAAATACACGTGATTTGTCCGAAGACCCCCCTTCCCCTATGGTGATAATTGGTGATTTTTCTTGATCCCCCCTCCCCCTATACAGTATGACGTGATTAATGGACAAGCACTAATTCGCAAAACTAAGTTTTGATTTGAAAGTCCGACAGCCAGAAGCGTATTGGAACTCGTAATTTTTTTTTAACCTGACTTAGGTTTTATGTTACAAGGAGCGTTAAAGCAATCGGCCAGCGGGTGGGTTGGTTGTAGTGCTCTCAATACCGGTATTTTTGAATGGGCAATGCGAGGATCCCGGTAAAGTCACGGTATTGAAAGCCCTAATCTCCAAACTGGAGTTCGAGGCAAAAAAAACTGCGAAAATGTTTCCACAACAATAAAATGTTTTTACAATAGTAAATCCTTATTTTATTAAAAACAGACGTTGAGATAACTTATTTATTAATAATAATAATAATAATAATAATTCTAGGCCACGGTTACCACGCTTGCCCATGAATAGACGCAATCTAGCGTTAATGGGAGCCCTAAACGCTTTACTGGAGCCGTACATACGGTCCAGTAAAGATTTGGACGATACGCACTCGATCATGTACTGTGGGGCCATCGCGGCGTGCCGTGTTGCTCGAGTCAAGTTTCCGGACGCTGACCGTGCACCTAGGACCGCCGGGGGTGTCCCCGCATGGCAAGTGCGGATCGAGCGTCGTATCGACTCGTTTAGGACCCTCATTGCAAAGCTGATCTGCTTCAGGGGGGGCAATAACCGCCCCCGAGTAATGCGCTTTGTGAACCAGGCGTTCGCGGGAACGGGCATCATGCCCTGCGACTACATGGCCAACCTCACAGAGCGCATTGACTTTCTGAAGCAGAAAGTTTATGCATGGGCAAGCCGTATCCGCCGCTACAGAGAGCGTGTGGATCGATTTCAACAGAACCGCCTCTTCCAAAGTGACCAAAGGAAGTTATACCGAAAGTGGGAGGGAACCGATCATCATTTGTCCGACGCGCATCTACCGGATACTACTGCCATGACTGATTTCTGGCGTAGCATCTGGTCGGTGCCCGTCGGACACATCGAGGGCGATTGGATGAACGTTGTTGAGCGTGAGTGCGAGAGCATCGAACCTATGGAGGCAGTTGTCATCAGCCCCGATGACGTAACTTGTGCCATCCGCCCTGCCCAGAACTGGAAAAGTCCTGGACCGGACGGATTGCACAACTTCTGGCTAAAATGGTTTCGGTGCTCCCACTCGCGATTAGCAGCGCAATTCCAACAAGCCATTGAGCTTGGTTCCCTGCCTCCTTCCTTAACAACAGGTGTAACCTTCCTGCTCTACAAGTCTGGTAGTACCACGGAACCGAAAAACTACCGACCCATCACGTGCTTGCCTACACTCTACAAGCTCCTTACATCCATTTTGAGAGCAAAAATTAACACGCACATTGTTGCAAACAATGTTCTGGCCTGTGCTCAAAATGGATGTAGGGTTGGGTCCCGTGGTACTAAAGAGCTCCTCCTCATCGACATGACCATTTGCCAGCAAGTCCGGCGTAACAAAGGGGCCCTCTCCGCCGCTTGGATTGACTACAAGAAGGCCTATGATTCGGTGCCCCATTCATGGTTGAAGAGGGTCTTGGAGCTGTATAAAGTTGATGCAGCTTTAAGATCCTTTCTCGGCGCGTGTATGGGGCAGTGGACCACAGTCCTTCGTCAACCAGGAGGCGGGGATGACCCCTCTGGCCCGCAGGACTTCATAAGGATCGAGCGAGGAATATTCCAGGGTGACAGTCTGAGTCCCTTATGGTTCTGCCTAGCTCTGAATCCCCTCAGCACCCTGCTGAAGGATTCAGGACTAGGTTGCCGGCTTCGGAGAGAGGGTGAAGTCATTTCTCACCTTCTGTACATGGATGATCTCAAATTATTTGCGCCAAATAGCCAAGACTTGTTGGAGCTACTGCGAACCACAGAAGTTTTCAGTAGTGCCATCAATATGGAGTTTGGTGTCGATAAGTGTGCGGTTATGCATGTGCAGCGGGGGAAAGTAGTAAATTCAACAAATTTACAGCTTTCTGAGACAATGTCGTTCAGATCTATCTCGGAAGCAGAAACCTATAAATACCTTGGTATGTCACAGTCTTTGGGTATTGAAGATATGGGAATTAGACAGGCGGTGAAGGAGCGCTTTTTCAGCCGGCTCACAAAAGTACTTAACAGTCTTTTGTCAGGAGGCAACAAAGTGCGCGCCTTCAACGCTTGGGTAATGCCCATACTCACATACTCCTTTGGCGTACTAAGGTGGACTCAGACCGAGCTGGACGCCCTGGATCGAAGGGTCCGTACACTGCTCACCACACATCGAATGCTACACCCGCGCTCATCAGTTATGAGATTGTACATCCCGCGGAAGTGTGGGGGCCGCGGCTTCCTAAATGCCAAAAACCTTCACAACCACGAGGTGTACAATCTCAGAAACTATTTTCTTAACAATGAGTGCGGGATGCATCGTGATGTGGTGGCAGTAGACCGGAATCTCACGCCGCTCTCCTTGGCAAAAGAGAACTGGCGCAAACCTGTGGTACTAAGCACCGAGGACCGCAAGGCGGTATGGAAGAGCAAGGAGCTACACGGGCGGTTTTGCAAGGCCCTCACGGGACCTGACGTAGATCTGCTCGCGTCGGTGAACTGGCTACGATTCGGGGACCTCTTCGGGGAAACCGAGGGTTTTGCCTGTGCAATTGCTGACGAGGTTATCATGACGAATAACTACCGGAAATATATCCTGAAGGACGGTACGGTCGACATCTGTCGGGCATGCCGCCGTCCCGGTGAGTCACTCAGGCATATTATTTCCGGTTGTTCTCAGATTGCTAACACCGAGTACTTGCACAGACATAACCTCGTAGCCAGTATTATACACCAGCAGCTTGCTCTTCGATACGGCCTTGTGGACGTCGAAGTGCCATACTATAAGTACACAACTGCACCAGTTCTCGAAAATGGTCGTGCCACGCTCTATTGGGATCGACCTATCATCACGGACAGGACTATTGTTGCCAATAAGCCTGATATCGTGCTGGTAGATCGATCGCAGCGCCGGGCTGTGCTCGTCGACGTCACCATCCCCCATGATGAGAATCTCGTGAAGGCCGAAAAGGACAAGTCCAGTAAGTACCTGGACTTGGCCCACGAGATAACCGCCATGTGGGATGTTGACTCGACGATCATAGTCCCGATAGTCGTTACAGCGAACGGTTTAATAGCGAAGAGTCTCGACCAACACCTTAAGAGTCTCTCGCTAGATGGCTGGATCAAGGGTCGGATACAGAAGGCGGTAGTCCTGGACACGGCGCGGATAGTCCGTCGGTTCCTCTCTCTGCGACCTTAACCCCCGGCAGCTTGGGCCCGCCCCGTTGCCGGCGGCACCCTAGTTTAGGTTTTTTATAAAGTGTTTATATTTTGTATTGTTTTTTGTATGTTGTATTGTATTTTAATTTTGTATTCATTTTATAAAAACCCTAAACTAAGAAAAAAGTCAAATAAAGAGATAATAATAATAAGTCTATAAGTCCGGTAGTAGCACGGAACCGAAAAACTACCGACCCATCACGTGCTTGCCTACACTATACAAGCTCCTTACATCCATTTTGAGAGCAAAAATTAACACGCACATTGTTGCAAACAATGTTCTGGCCTCTGCTCAAAATGGATGTAGGGTTGGGTCCCGTGGTACTAAAGAGCTCCTCCTCATTGACATGACCATTTGCCAGCAAGTCCGGCGTAACAAAGGGGCCCTCTCCGCCGCTTGGATTGACTACAAGAAGGCCTATGATTCGGTGCCTCATTCATGGTTGGGGAGGGTCTTGGAGCTGTATAAAGTTGATGCAGCTTTAAGATCCTTTCTCGGCGCGTGTATGGGGCAGTGGACCACAGTCCTTCGTCAGCCAGGAGGCGGAGATGACCCCTCTGGCCCGCAGGACTTCATAAGGATCGAGCGAGGAATATTCCAGGGTGACAGTCTGAGTCCCTTATGGTTCTGCCTAGCTCTGAATCCCCTCAGCACCTTGCTGAAGAATTCAGGACTAGGTTGCCGGCTTCGGAGAGAGGGTGAAGTCATTTCTCACCTTCTGTATATGGATGATCTCAAATTATTTGCGCCAAATAGCCAAGACTTGTTGGAACTACTGCGAACCACAGAAGTTTTCAGTAGTGCCATCAATATGGAGTTTGGTGTCGATAAGTGTGCGGTTATGCATGTGCAGCGGGGGAAAGTAGTAAATTCAACAAATTTACAGCTTTCTGAGACAATGTCGTTCAGATCTATCTCGGAAGCAGAAACCTATAAATACCTTGGTATGTCACAGTCTTTGGGTATTGAAGATATGGGAATTAGACAGGCGGTGAAGGAGCGCTTTTTCAGCCGGCTCACAAAAGTACTTAACAGTCTTTTGTCAGGAGGCAACAAAGTGCGCGCCTTCAACGCCTGGGTAATACCCATACTCACATACTCCTTTGCCATACTAAGGTGGACTCAGACCGAGCTGGACGCCCTGGATCGAAGGGTCCGTACGCTGCTTACCACTCATCGAATGCTACACCCGCGCTCATCAGTTATGAGATTGTACATCCCGCGGAGGTGTGGGGGCCGCGGCTTCTTAAATGCCAAAAACCTCCACAACCACGAGGTGTACAATCTTAGAAACTATTTTCTTAACCATGAGTGCGGGATGCATCGTGATGTGGTGGCAGTAGACCGGAACTTCACGCCGCTCTCCTTGGCAAAAGAGAACTGGCGCAAACCTGTGGTACTAAGCACCGAGGACCGCAAGGCGGTATGGAAGAGCAAGGAGCTACACGGGCGGTTCTACAAGGCCCTCACGGGACCTGACGTAGATCTGCTCGCGTCGGTGAACTGGCTACGATTCGGGGACCTCTTCGGAGAAACCGAGGGTTTTGCCTGTGCAATTGCTGACGAGGTTATCATGACGAATAACTACCGGAAATATATCCTGAAGGACGGTACGGTCGACATTTGTCGGGCATGCCGCCGTCCCGGTGAGTCACTCAGGCATATTATTTCCGGTTGTTCTCAGATTGCTAACACCGAGTACTTGCACAGACATAACCTCGTAGCCAGCATTATACACCAGCAGCTTGGTCTTCAATACGGCCTTGTGGACGTCGAAGTGCCATACTACAAGTACACAACTGCACCAGTTCTCGAAAATGGTCGTGCCACGCTCTATTGGGATCGACCTATCATCACGGACAGGACTATTGTAGCCAATAAGCCTGATATCGTGCTGGTAGATCGATCGCAGCGCCGGGCTGTGCTCGTCGACGTCACCATCCCCCATGATGAGAATCTCGTGAAGGCCGAGAAGGACAAGTCCAGTAAGTACCTAGACTTGGCCCACGAGATAACCGCCATGTGGGATGTTGACTCGACGATCATAGTCCCGATAGTCGTTACAGCGAACGGTTTAATAGCGAAGAGTCTCGACCAACATCTTAAGCGTCTCTCGCTAGATGGCTGGGTCAAGGGTCAGATGCAGAAGGCGGTAATCCTGGACACGGCCCGGATAGTCCGTCGGTTCCTCTCTCTGCGACCTTAACCACCGGCAGCTTGGGCCCGCCCCGTTGCCGGCGGCACCCTAGGTTAGGTTTTTATAATGTGTTTATATTTTATATTGTTTTTGTATGTTGTATTGTATTTTACTTTTATAACCATATTATAACAACCTAGCCTAAGAGAATATTTAAATAAAGGAAATAATAATAAAATTTTAATTCAGAATAGATCCATATGTGTTAGTTAACATTCCCTTAAACCTATGTTAGTCTAACCTATATTATATTATATTATATATTAGTAATTATAATTGTTTAATTTATAGAAATAATATTATTTACTTATTTTCACGTAGATATCAGATATTGTAATAAAAAAATAATTATCCGCAATTATTAGTAACAAGTTGGTATTGCGCTTGTATCACCACAGGTGTTAACAACATTTGGTAATACAATAACATTAACTACACAAGGATTATTAAAACCCTATTTCTGCCTATGTTTAGCTAATTACAGAATAATACTGTGTAGCGTGCTTTTACATAGACTTGTCACTGTTATTCCACAACTGACGTCTGTTCTGAGTGCTTGAATGCTTTCTGTTGCTCCGTGGTGATTTCTGCCTTGTTTTGTATTTATTTTTTGATTACTTCAATCTGTTGTTATTTTTCTTGACTCGTTAATTTTGTGTGTTCTACTTCTTTTCAAAATAACCTTTGAAACGTAGGTTCCTATCAATTGTTTTAAGTTCTTTACAATAAAAATTTGTCATATCAATGTTAGTTTAGAGAAAAGAAAAGTTTGTAGGTATTTACTTGTTTTTAAGAAAATCCTAGTTGGGACAGCCATATTTAACAAAAAGGTGTATAAATATTACAGGGGTATGTAATGTTTTTATTAGGAATTATTTTAAATAAATTAATGAAATAACAAAAAGGTTGGTGGAACCTGAAAACTTTATTTGACAATTACATAAGAGACTTTGACAGATTTGACAGTAACGCATCTGTCGTAGTTTTTTTGGCGTCGAACTCCAGTTTGGAGATTAGTTGGTTGCCTGAGATATATCCAGGCTCCATCCAGACCTATAGCTGACCATTCGAATTGTAGGTTTACGTTTTGTAAGCTTGATCGAGATTTTCGGAGCGTATTGTAGTAATAATTTGTAGTATTGCAGGAATTGCAAAAGTCGTGTCGTAAAAAAGTCATTACTCACGTTTTATGTGTTTGCTGTATAGTAAATGCCAAAAGTAAAATATAGGTGTAGTTGCGTTTGTTTACTACAAACCTTTGACACTGTTACAATGTTTTTAGTTGCAAAACGTCACTGGGTCAGGATCAAAAGTTATAAATTAAGTTTTTTTTATTATAAAGATCGTCCTTGACATTTTGAAATGTTATTTAACTTCTTTTTAGTCGTTCCCTCATGTCGAGAACGTGACTAGCAACTACTCTTCACAAATCGCGATTCTTTGAGAATTACACTGCCTAAAATAAACAAAGTTAACAGCCCTCTTAATAAAAATAAATATCATGAGCAGACATCGGATTCCGTGGGGCGAATGATTTTGACAGCTAGTGACTTCCTATATCGATATACTCATTTATCGATACTTGTTCTAAATACTAGTGATCACACAAAGGTTTTTTATAAAATATTTTTTTTATTAAAAGAGTACCTATATGTATATATAGGTAATAAATTAGTAAATAGCAGCTAAATTTTCTTCTCCTTTTTTATACAAACGTTTTTAAAAAGGCGTTAAGCGTTTCAGTGAAATAAACAGAAGAAAAAACTTTTCAAATTTCTGTGGAGATTATAGGAGCAAAACAAAATTACATAAAGTGATCAATAGTAACAAAAAACACACACGATGTTGGGGGCGGTCACTAGTCTATAGAACAAGTATCGATAAACGAGTTTATTCGATATAGGAAGTCCCTAGCTGTCAAGAAGTTTCGCCCCACGGAATCCGATGTCTGATCATGAGAAAATCTTATGCAAATCGCCCTAGTCCTACGGCTAAGCTAACTTCTATCAACTGGTCAGTGGCTAAGGGTGCGACTCCACTGAGGCGGAGAGGAGCGGAGATGTGCAAAATTGGCCAATGAGACCGCATGACAGTGTTTCGAATTTTGATTTTGAAGAATGTAATTGGTCAATTTTGCACATTTCCGCTCCTCTCCGCCTCATAGGAGCCGCACCCTAAGACTAGTGTTGTGGGTGCTAAGTGATAAAAAAAATGGGCGTGGGCAAAAAATTCATTCCCGTTTCCTGTGAGGTTTTCAAGAACAAGTCCCGTAGAACTCCTAGAAGGTTTTCGAAAATTTCGAGAAATTTTCGATTTTTTTTTCGAAAGGATCCATTTTATTAATACGTACACTTACCTACTAAGTACCTAGGTGCTATAAATACTTAGAGCGACTACTTTTGAAACTAGAACTTGTTAAAAAAAGATTGCTGGTTATTCTTATTTTTTGGCCAGCCCGTATTTGTATAATAGACATCAGATACATATAAATAAATACATAGAAAACAACCATGATTAAGAATAAAATATTCGTGATAAACCGACAAATATATCCCCTCGTTGGGACTCGAACCCGGTAGCTCCCGGTAGCCTCTAGCCTTCTTCATAAACAGGGTTGCCAAGAAGGCTAGACGCCTACGAACGCAAATAAAACATGGAAGCCGCACGCCATACTAAATTGCCTTTCAAAAACGGTCCTGAATTTTAGTTGACAAGTGTCTCCCCCTCTTCAATGCATCATTGTAATGAGTTTCAATATCAACCTATAAACACTTAAACCGCCATTTAAAAATAGCTGTGATTGGTCCATCAAAGTTTTGATTGGCTATACATTCTACAAAGATGTTGCGCAGAAATATGCCCGGGGTAAAGAAAAGCGCTATGTTCTGCCCATCTTGGCTCAAGTGAACAATTGTTTTTAAGGGCATTTTTTAGCTGGCGTTAGAAGTTCATGTCCATGGTCTAGCGTTGAAATTTTCCGGTTTAAATCCCGATTCTTACCAAACAGCTCGTTTTTTTCGGATTTTTTCGAAAAAATCAATGAAAATTTCCACTATAATTTTAAACTCTAAACCAGTGCGAATTAGATCTAATTTTTACTTTTACCAGGATAACGCGATGTCATCGAAGAAAAGTCAATTGAAATAGATAGCAAGGAGTGACAGTGACATTGATTATTTCTGTGAAAACCCGAAAAAAAACGGAATAAAACAAAATTTTCATAATATTCCCGAAAAAAACCATTGGTTTTTTCCGGCATTTCCAACGCTACCAAGGTCGCAGCTAGACGCTGATTTAGCCAACACCTTTTTTTCAGGCCGCACATGTACCCACGCGTTAGTGTTCGCGCAACTCATCACCCCGGACGGGACGACCCATGGTCTCCATGGGTTCGTGGTGCCAATCAGAGACCCTGAGACCTTGGAGACGTACCCTGGTCTCATCGTGGGGGATATGGGGGAGAAGATTGGAGTTAGCGGCATTGACAATGGGTAAGTGTTCTTTTGTTTTTGGTCTCATGTTGCCAGCTCCGCATTCTGTTTCGCTCCGACGTTAGCTGCAAAAGATTCGAATAGTTCCAAAAAGATCCACCAGACTATATTGTTGGTTCCTGGCTTTCCCTCTTAGAAGTCTTGGGAACCGGATAATTTCAAGCATATGGTACAAAAATGGGGACTGGAGTAGGTATTTCATCATCACATCACACATCATCAGCCTGTGATAGTCCACTGCTGGACGTAGGCCTCTCCTATTAACTATGCGTATAGACACATTAGGAGGTAAATGCCCATAATCGCCACACTGGGCAAGCGGATTGGAGATCGCAGTAATGTGTCCACTATGATGACGCTGCTGCCCATCATCAATATTTTATCAAATAATGGTCAGTGACACTTCAATCCCTTAGTCGACTCTTACGAGGAGGAGATGGGGTGGTGAACTGGTGACAAATGTATTCTTACTGCCGTCACCACACGGCGGGGATTTAATGGTACCATTTGATCTAGGATCCGAAAAAAGTCCGTCAGATGCCGAAAAGATCCAAAATCGGACCAAAAGGTCCGAACTGTCAATACTGCTTTGGTCTTTTTGAATTTGCGCATCACATCATCACCCTATTTCAGCAGGCCTAGCCAAGACGACATTCTGCAATCGTATACGATAAGCGATAAGTAATAAATGTATGAGAATGACGGATTCGTACGAAAAGTCACGTGACCATTATTTGATAAAAGATTGATGATGGGCAGCAGCGTCATTATAGTGGACACATTACTGCGATCGCTAATCCGCTTGCCCAGCGTGGCGAATATGGGCATTTAACTCCTAATGCGTCTTTACGCATAGTTAATAGGAGAGGCCTACGTCCAGCAGTGGTCTTTCATAGGCTGATGATGATGATGACTATGGTCACGTAACTTATCGCTTATCGTATACGATTGCAGAATGGCATTTTTTCTACGCCTGCAGTTCTCTCAGTCATTCTTACGAGTATTGACTAGGCGTATATTCGCAGTAGAAGACCATAATAGGGATGATGACTGTAGTTCAAATAAATTATTTAACATTATGCACGACATAATACACGAAGAAATTATTACTAAGATGTAGATTGCAGTCATTTTTGTACAGAACTTCTATTTAAGAAATTGAAAAAAACTTATCAGAGTAGGTCATTTGGCAGTACTCAAACGTGACGTCACTTTTGAGTATTTCATATAAAATTCCATAGGGGTGATCGTTTTGACAGTTCGAAAAAAGATGCTGATTTGACTTGCCAGTCATCATGCTTATTGCCACGCTGGGCAAGCGGATTAGCGATCTGCTGCTCATCATCAAACTTCTATCAACGAATAGTCAGTGACTTGTTGCAGGCGAAGAATATTTATTATTCATCATTGTTTGGGGTGTTTTGGTCAACCAATGTGACTAATTTATAACATGAGTTAACACCATTTCTAATATATGTGAAATATACTTTCAAGTGCATTCAATGGCAAATGAAGATCGTATAACATTGCCCTTTGCTGTTGTTTTCTCGCATATGTGCTAAACGGCTTTAATGGATACATTTATGATCTGTTGTTAAAAGTTAACATTATTTAATAAATAATGCTTGTTTACTAATTCGCAAGGGCCGGATAAACGCCCGTTACTTTTAATACACCTGTTCCGTTTAAGCTGTTTCTTAATTTTTTGTAGAATATTTTGACTCACTAGGAATAAAATAATATTTTTTACGAAAGAAAGTACTCAACTCTCGTAGGCACATAGTTGATTGCAATCAAAGAAACCGTATTTATAATAACTATGTCGTCAATAATAAGTAATAATAACCAAAACTTACTGAGCTACAAATATTACTAACTTGAAATAAAACTCGTATCTCAGTATACTTAGCAGATGATTGGTATGTCAGTATGTCGCCGCGAGATAGATTTTCCATCTTTTACTAACTTTATGAATAAAAGAATGATGCATAGATTGCATAGTCTATCTCGTGGTGACATATTGTCGCTCTAATCCTGTGCTAAGCCTACAGATCCAATTCAATACTGACATATGAGTTTGCTATAAGTAATACAGCGTTTTTGGTGATATTCGTCGAAAATATTTAACTTTAAATCGACTTCAAAAAAGGAGGAGCTATTCAATTTGACAGATTTTTTTCTATATGTGTGCTACTCTATTTTTTTATGTGACGAAGGTAGACAACTGAGCTCTCACTCTCAGCCCACCTGGTGGAAAGCGGGAACTGAGGCCCATGAACATATTGGACATAGTGACCAAAAAATCGCCTATGCGCTGCCTACCCTGAGGACTTAGATTGCCTCTATGCCAGTAATTACACCGGCTATCTTACCGCCAAACCGGAACACAGTACTAACTATTTAGCGGCAGGTTAACGGGTAAGACGGTGATAGCTATCCGGGCGGACCCTGCACGAGGTCCTACTACCAGCCGATTTCCGAGAGTCGTGAACCGTTTTTCAAAATTGTTTTTTTTTTATCGAACGGGTATAACCTCGAAATGGTCCCGTTAACACCAAATCGAACTCGAATGATGGGATCTTAGAGAAATCGATATTTTTTTTTATTTGGTGATTATTGTACCCCTATTCTGAAGCTAAAAGAGGCCCTGATAATAATAATTTTGACTATCATTTCCATACGTAGCGTATAATTATTAATTATCCCATTCTTCGACAGATTCATGATGTTCAACCAATACCGGATACCTCGAGAGAACCTGCTGAACAGAACAGCGGACGTGACAGAAGAGGGGATCTATGAGAGCTCCTTTTCGGAACCTTCTAAAATACTTGGCGCTGCGCTAGAAAACTTATCTGCAGGTATTTCGATATATTTTTTTAATTTCATTACTCCTTACTCATCAACTCATTATATCAGCTGAAAGACGTCCACTGCTGAACATACGCCACCAAAGATTGCCACAATGACCGGTCCTGCGCCACCCGCTTTCAGCGGACTCTTGCGACCTTCACCAGGTCATCAGTCCACCTTGTGGGGAGCCTACCCACGCTGCGCCTTTCGGTACGTGGCCGCTCATTATTAGTATGACTTAAATCGGGATATTTATCATGTAAATTGCAATTATTGAGCACCCAATATTTTGGGCTTGTTGCAAATGCCATCTTCACAGAGAAGACTGCAAGATGGAAGATGCACTCCGTAGATGTGTTGGTTTTACGAAATGCCTATAAGAAACCCCGTGATGTGGTGACGGCAGTAAGAATACATTTGTCACCACCCTAACTCCTCCTGCGGGTGTCGTAAGAGTCGACTAAGGGATTGACGTGTCACTGACCATTATTTGATAAAAGATTGATGATTGGCACCAGCGTCATCATAGTGGACACATTACTGCGATCGCCAATCCGCTTGCCCGGCGTGGCGATTATGGGTATTTAGCTCCTAATGCGTTTATACGCATAGTTAAGTAATAGGAGAGGCCTACGTCCAGCAGTGGACTATCATAGGCTGATGATAATGATGATATGAGAAACCCTCCGTGACAAAACGTTATTCTGTTTACAAACCAGATACAGGCGTAATTATTATAATGTTCTTGAATTAATTAAATATAATTAATTAATTAAGGATAAGACATGCCGTGGACACGTTTTTATTGGCGTATAATTACGTGTCGCTTTATATTCCATGCCAGGTACGTTCAAAGTACGGCCATGGTAAGATAGGGTGGACAGAGACCTGTAAGGTCATTTGTGTTTATCAGTTAGTTTATTATAAGTATTTGCACCTGAGTTATGACTTTTGATTGCTTTGTGTGTTATCTGCGACCATTTATGTAGCCGTAGAAGCTCAAAAATGCCCCCAAAAACGATTGTGTAGAACAGTACTTTCTACAAGGTGAAATTAATGTAAAAGTTTATGTGTATAATTTTGTATATAATTTATGTGTAGTATAATTAGGTAAAAGACGACAACTATTTTTAAATAGGGGTTAAGTATATATTATTGAGGTAGGGGTGACACTTGTCAATAAAATTCCAGGATCGTTTTAATAAGGCAACTTTGTATAACGTTTTATTTATTCGTAACTAGTAAACTAGTATGTACTCGTAAGTACGAAATCTTTGGGTAGGCCTATTTTCAGTAGTGGACGTCTTACGGCTGATGATGATGATGAAGTGCGAAAGTGAAGACGTATCTTTGTGTAAGTATTTATCATAAAAATGGGTGAATATCTGAGCGTTTCAACCGCCTAATTTTGGTGGCATCATTTTTGCCGAAGTTTCTAAACGTCTCAATGTTATACAGATGTAGTGAGAAATGACTTGCCTTCGGACACGTTCGTCAACGTCATGCTGTTTCAGTCTATCTCACTGAGACTGACAGTAATAGCTGTCATGCTACTTCAGTCAGACTCGGTGACACTGCCTGAAACAGCATGTGTTTACGAACGTTTCCGAAGGCAAGTAATTTCTCACTACACCTGTACTTCGTCATTTGTATAAGGTACCGTGCCTCCTTCAAATGGCAAAGTATCACATTGTAACTAATAGAAACTTCGACAGAACTGGTGCCACCAAAATTAGGCGGTTGAAACGCTCAGATATTCACCCAAATATGTGTTCCTTCAGGCGTGATTGTTTTCTATGTATCTATGTATTAATTATATATCGTTACTGAGGGCCCATAAGATAAAATAATTTATTTATGTATTTTATTGCTTAAATCTTTATGGCGACTATTATAATTATAGACGCTCCGTCAGTAAGCCATAAACTTATACAAGTTATAGCCGTGTCAATGACAATAGTTAAATATGCTCTTTGTTCAAAAACTAATAACTATTTTGTATCGCAATAATAATTAAATACTATACACATTTTGACTGCTCATAAAATGCCTAATATGTATATTTATAAATAAGTAAAGAGCACGGGACAATTATGATGTAGTATATAGGTATTGTTTACTAAATCTAGTGAACTTTTTGTATTATAATAATTTTATGGAGAAATTATTATTGCATTTTCAGGTCAAACTATAAATGCAATATTTCTACGTTGTATTGCGAAATTTACGATCATAACAATTGCTACTATGCTAGAAGACCCGATGCAAACACGATTGACGTGCTGGCTCTCTCTCGCACTTGTACATTCGTTCGTAAGTGCGACAGGGCCACACGTAGGTCTTGTGTCGAGGTAGACTGCGTCTAAGCAAATACGGTTGCATAGATAAGACTTGGGTTCTAATTCTCAGAAGTGTATAACTTGTAATACAAACCAATATTCCTTATCTAATTTACTGAATTTAAATAAGAAACGGGGGGGCATTTCTTAGAGCGTAAACGGACATCTCATTCATCTGTTCACGTTTTTTTGGAAGTGGCTGAATGATTTGAGGTCGGTTTTGGGTGTCTTATAGAGAAACGGGTGCTGTATCTGACGACCGAAAATGATACTAAAAGATGCAAGCTCTGAGAAATGCCTGGGGCCTGTTTTTTGGCAACGGGTTGTCCGGAACATTCTAGGTACATGCTTGACTCTTGTTTATTCTGATTAGTATTTTGAGTACTTTTCCGCTTATAGATTATCGTATCTGCTAGTTGTCACTCTTATTTTGTCAGTGGTTATCATTCCCACTCAATTTCGTTTTATCGTGTCCGAAGTCCAAAATAGAGATCAAAAGTCAATGTCATTTTCATTTAATTATGGTACTTGTTATCTTAAGGCTGTAGCTACCTTAATTTGGCTGTGGGTTATCATATTATCAATCATCCAATTCGGTTGTGTGTAATCAAAGTGCAAAATACAGGGTGGCCAAATAAGAGGTATACACTTTATTTTTGAAATTTTATTCTACAAAAATTAAAAAATACAAAGTATCACTGGTTTAATTTAATACTTAGGGTCGGCAATTACACATGGAAGAGAATATCAGACAAATGTCCACCTCTAGCAGCATTGCAGATGCCAACCCTTTTCATCGCGTTTTTCATCACTTTTTCACACATTTCCGGCGTTATCTCAGTGACCGTGGTCCGAATATTTTGTTTTAATTGCTGAAGGTTGGTTGGCCTATTAGCATACACACGTCCTTTTAGATAACGCCACAGAAAAAAGTCAGGAGCTGTTAAATCAGGCGATCTTGGGGGCCAATTAATGTCACCTTTTCTCGATATTAACCGACCGGGATACATTCTTTTTAATGTTTCCATTGTGGCTCGTGCCGTGTGACACGTAGCCCCGTCTTGTTGAAACCACATGTTTCCCAAACCCAAATGCATTACTTGATTTGAGAAAAAATTGGTTATCATCTCACGGTACCGTTCTCCGTTTACTGTAACAGCATTACCCATAGCATCTTCGAAGAAATAAGGCCCAACTACCCCTCCTGACCAAATTCCACACCAAACTGTTACTCGACGAGGATGCAGTGGTTGTTCATGAATTAAAGATGGTTGTTCTTCCCCCCAATAGCGAGAATTTTGTTTATTAACACACCCGCTGAGGTCGAAATGAGCTTCGTCACTCATAATGATTTTTTGATGAAATCCTGGGTCTCTTTCCAGCTTGGTAAGCATAGCACTACAGTAATCACGACGGAGTACATGGTCTTGAGGCTTAAGTTCTTGAGTTATCTGTACCTTATACGGAAACAAAGACAGGTATTTCTTTAAAATTGTTTGGAGAGAAGTCCTCTTAATTCCGACTTGTTGAGATCGTCGCCTGGTAGACAATGTCGGTTCTGCGGCTACACTTTCACGAACTGTTTGAATATTCTGTTGAGTACGAGCCTTTTTGACACGATGAGGAACTGTTTTGTCTGTTACCATGCCATACTGCTCAAATTTTTTGACTAAACGAGCTATTGTTAGCCGTGAAGGCAAGTGATTTCTGCCAAAAGTTGGCCGCAATTTCCTTAGAGTTTCCGCAATACACGATTGGGATGAGTAAAACGTTTTAATAATTAAAACTCGTTGTTCCGTCGTAAAACGCTCCATAATAAATTTGCCGTATCTACACAAACTAATTTTGCTGCAACAACTGTCAAACTTACCGCCAAAACAAAATGGCGGCAAAAGAAAGTTGTATACCTCCAAGTTGGCCACCCGTTACAAAGATGGCTACGTATTTTCATGGAAACGTCCGAATTAATCTTTCTATCTCAATTAGCTTCAGTACAATGGACACTGAAGTTCATTGTGAGAGCAATATGAATGGACGATGTCCTAAAATATTTATTATTTATTTATTTATATATCTCCATGCGTACACATTTTTAAACGCCTTCAAAAAAGGAAGGCGTTCTCAATTCGACTGATTTTTTTATTCGTTGTATGTATGTTACCCGATATCTCCGAGAATCGTGAACCGATTTAATTTATTTTTTTGTGATTGTACGTGGATAACCCCGAGATGGTCCCGTTGGCACCAAGTTGGGGTCTGATGATGGGATCTTGGAGAAATTGATGGATCTCTTCAAATGTTATAGGTACATGTATGGCGCTTTTGGTTATTTACATTCATTTACAAGTATTTTTTAGGCAATCTTGCAATAAATCGTGAAAAATATATACCGTGTAGTGGATTTATGATGTTTGAATTAAATATGTCTGGCCTTAAGATAAAAGTATATCAATAAAATCGAATACTTGGAATTCCATTTAGCTATCTCGCGTGCAATCTGCTGATTATATTGTTTTGATAAAAAATAAAATATTTAGACTTTAGACCATGAGTCGTTAATTTAAAAATGACTATTGTAGTATCTGGCGCGTGAATTATAGTGATTGTTCTAATGAACATATGTGACGTGTACGGACTAAAGATACGGTCAAGCTATTGGAAATAGGCCACTGGAGAACTATGTCCAAGTGACGTCATGAATCAGATTGTGATAAATCGCTTACTACTTGTTATTTTGATACGGTTCCAGAGTAGCTTAGGGTTTCAATTGATTGAGTGTACTTCTGTTGATAATGTTGCTGATGTTGATGATGTATAGCTTGCTACTTACCGGATATAAAATACCCTTAACCTCTCGTGTGCAGAAAATATTTTATTCTAATAGTTTCTTTACCAGGGATTAAAACATCCAGCGAAATGAGTCACTCACATAATTTAAATGACGGTTTCTCGACATCTGCTAAGACGATTTTCATCAAGTGTACCTTCGGTCAAAATTTGACGTATACCTAATCTGATCACCATAAAATAAGCTTTCAAAACATGTATACGTTTTTTGTATTCGTTTTTTTGTACAATGTTTTCTAAGCCAAAATCTTTAATGACAGAACTTTCGGACCGACTAGGCTTTGAGGATTTAGTAATGGAGTCGGCTTCATATCGTTTCCCCTCTGCCAAAGACTTTGGCCAAGAATTTGTACATTGACCAAACCTGTTTATAAAAACTATTTCATTAATCGATTCTTCGCAGTCTTGTAATCGTTATGTACCCGTAACAAGCTCCGTCAAAATGTCTGTATGTGCTATGTATGGATTCAAAACTCGTTCAAATACATCATGTATACAAAATATGCGATACTATTTCATATCTTGCCTTTATTTGTTTATATTACAACATTTTATTACATAAAATTGTTCAAGAAAATCAAGTACCAGCGAATCGATAGCAAAATCGGTTTCAAAAATATCGCACACAATTCGTATTTTCATTTTTGACTGATGGAGAAAGTTTGACATTTATTGTATTCTCGTATTTAAGGTTAATAAGGTCTACCCATCTTTAAATTTTGTAGGAAATATCAGACTTAGTGAATCAAGTAAGACAGAAGACTCTGCCTTGGTCTAATGTTAAGCTTATATGTAAGCCAATAAGGTTGAATATTTATTGCGCTTATTTGGAATACGTATTACGCGCGAAAATACATAGTGATGTGAACGTTACTCTTTATGACACAATGTCGAGAGTAGGTATAAAATGTCGAGATACGGACACTTGTGTTTACGTATATTAGTGTTCTCACAGTAAGTAAATAAAAACACAGTCTTATCGAATTCAATAACTTCATTTTTACAAGTGCTACTTAACGCTAGTTGGACCTATATTATAAATTGTATTTAGGTACTTACTAAAATATCACTAAGGAATATCAATATCACCGGCCTTATTGCAAAATCTTGTATGTATACGCACCTACGCACCTTGTACCTACGTACTTGTATTCAAATTGTATTCTTACGAGTATTCACAATTAAGCCTCAGTGAGTTTTACCCCAGTTAACTAAAACTTTCTTACTACAACAAAATAAATAATACTCGTATGTACACTCGTATGGACATACATTGTTTTCTTTCACAACCGCTAATTAATATTATAATTGATTTACGGATTTCGAAATGCACGTGATTGACCAAGACTTTCCTTACAGTTACAGCCTTCGTAGTCAAAGATCGCGATAAACGAAAACATAATCAATTGAAGTAGGTTAATGGCAAGACATTCAGGCGGTTTTGTATTAAAATTGGTTGATTAATTAATAACTGTTACTAATTGTCTGTTTACTTTTATTTAAATACTCAAAACAACAATATATAGTACCAAGGTGCACGTCAATCTATGACGTTTAGAAAAATATATCGATACGATAATCTTCAGACACTTGAAAGCCATATTAATCGGTTCGATTACACCTACGTCGATAGTTTGAAATTGTGTCCGCATAGAAATTTTACTGTATTAGTGTGATAATTTAACTTAGTGTTGTGGTATTGTTTAAGTGTGCGTGAGTAGTAACGAGAAGAAGAAATGCATTTGTAGTTAGATCGTTTACATGTGTGCTACCTCGTCCCCCTCGGAAATTGGCAGAATGTTTTGTTAGGAAAGTTATAGCGATACCGTCTCCCCATACTAAATCCTCAAAGCCGACTAGGTAATCATGTGTGAGACTGAAGTTAGTTAGTAGTATAATATTCATATAATAATAATAGAGATAGATAATAGAGATAGAGGAGGCGGGTTGGAATCCCATGAGTCGAGAGTCTTTAGCAGTTGATTTCTTCTATGGTAAGCACATCTGTTACGACATTGTGGGAATAATAATATTGTTTTTCCAGGCCGCATGGGAATAATGCAAGAGAGCTGCAACTCCATAGCGGCGTGCGTGTCGATCGCCGTGCGGTACGCGGCCACGCGCGCGCAGTTCGGCAGCGCACAGCGGGAGATACCGCTGCTAGAGTACGAGCTGCATGTTAGTGTACATTATCTACTTTTAGACACCTCTTTAAGACGATAAACACTCATTTTACAATCTAATAAGAGCAAAGATTTCAGTTCGAAAACGGGCGCCATTGTCAATATTTTCAGTTTTGACCGGATCAGGATCACATTTAACTGCGAGGGATACCGCTGCTAGAGTACGAGCTGCATGTTAGTGTACATTATCTACTTTTAGACACCTCTGTAAGATGATAAAACCTCGTTTTAAAACCTGATAAGAGCAAAGAACTCAGTTCGAAAACGGGCGCCATTGTCAATATTTTCAGTTTTGACCGGATCAGGATCACATTTCACTGCGATAGATACCGCTGCTAGAGTACGAGCTGCATGTTAGTGTACATTATCTACTTTTAGACACCTCTGTAAGGTGATAAAACCTCATTTTACAACCTGATAAGAGCAAAGAATTCAGTTCGAAAACGGGCGCCATTGTCAATATTTTCAGTTTTGACCGGATCAGGATCACATTTCACTGCGATAGATACCGCTGCTAGAGTACGAGTTGCATGTTAGTGTACATTATCTACTTTTAGACACCTCTGTAAGGTGATAAAACCACATTTTACAATCTGATAAGAGCAAAGAATTCAGTTCGAAAACGGGCGCCATTGTCAATATTTTCAGTTTTGACCGGATCAGGATCACATTTCACTGGGGTAGATACCGCTGCTAGAGTACGAGTTGCATGTTAGTGTACACTATCTATTCTTAGACACCTCTTTAAGAAGGTAAAAACTAATTTTACGACCTTATAAGAGCAAAGAATTCAGTTTAGCAAACGGACGCCATTGTCAATATTTTCAGTTTTGACCGGATCTGGATCACATTTCACTGCGAGAGATACCGCTGCTGGTGCCTTCCACGAAAAAGTCCACCATTGTCCCGTACGAGTACGAACACGGTTTTTCTCAAAATTGTGGGCTTATCGAAGTTGTCTTTCTTGACCAGAGGAGTCAAAAATTGCTCAAAAATACATAAAATAACTAATAACTCGGGAGAAAACTGAAATTATCGGAATATACACGCGTTTGTACGGGGCAGCTCATGGAATGCTCCTGCTAGAGTACGAGCTGCATGTTAGTGTACACTATCTATTTCTTAGATACCTCTTTAATAGGGTAAAAACTCATTTTACAACCTGATTAAGAGCAAAGAATTCAGTTTACAAACGGACGCCATTGTAATATTTATAGTTTTGGTCGGTCGTTTCACAACCAGAGATACCGATGCTAGACTACGAGCTGTATGTTAGTGTACACTCATTTTACAATTATTTACAACCTATAAAACAGAGTTGACAGGAAATGTTTCAATTTAAAAATGGACGCCATTTTTACAGTTACAATATTTACAGTTTTAGCCGTATCACGTTTTATTTTATCTCACAGCGAGAGTACGCTGGCGAGTAGCTGCATGTTTGTGTACACTACCTACTCTTAGATACCTCTTTCAGAGGATAAAAAGCCATTTTGTAACCTAAAAATCGAGGTAAGAGAAAATTTTCTATAAAAAACGGACGCAGTTTTAATTTTTCATAGTTTTGGCCGGTTTCGTTTTCCGTCCGGCCGTTTCGGACACTGAAGTAAAAAAAAATCCTTTGGGTAGAACAAAATCTGTGCCTCTGTGATCTAAGTTCATCTATAAATATGTTGCGATATTTTTCAGTATTTTTTACACAGACACAGTTTGTACTTAAGTTACATATTACGGATAGATAATAGAAATACGTATAGAGCGATATGTGTAAAACAAAACCGATGTTATATTTAACATCGCCACACTTTCTGCGTAGTACATTTTTTATTACTCATGCAGTATTTAATACATGGTTGTACCTTCTATCCGAATCCCCTTCGAGATTCTGGTATAGCGAGAAGGATGGTGCTGATCTACACAAGTACAAATTATATTAACAAAATTTGATTATCGGAAATTGGAGAATTTTGTGTCGTCTAATTATAATTAAAAGTTATATATAATTGTGTGACTAATTAAAAAACCCAAATGAAAATATTTTACATTGATTTGTTCCACAAAACTTGTGTTAAAAGTGTAAAGTGTAGAGTAGATAATTGACTTGTGTTATTTTCACAGCAATGGCGGTTATTCGGCTACGTGGCAGCGGCAGTCGTATTCAAGATATACATCGAAAGCTTCGCCAGGGTGTATCTCAAGATAGTCGAGAGTTCAAATTCGGGGCAGAAAGTCGACAATTTAGTAAGTATTTTTTTATTTGCAGGAAGACTAGTAATTATTTCTTCATATAGGTATGCAACTTCATACTTTCAGTCTTCAAAATTATTTCTTAGCTAAGATTTGTGTATGCTCATCATCATCATCATATCAGCCGAAAGACGTCCACTGCTGAACATAGGCCTCCCCCAAAGATTGCCACAATGACCGGTCCTGCGCCACCCGCATCCAGTGGACTCCTGCGACCTTCACCAGGTCATCAGTCCATCTTGTGGGGGGCCTACCCACGCTACGCCTTCCGGTACGTGGCCGCCACTCATGAACCTTCCCGCCCCATCGGCCATCGGTTATTCTACGCGTAATGTGCCCCGCCCACTGCCACTTCAGTTTAGTGATTCGGAGAGCTATTTCGGTTACTTTGGTTCTGCTGCGGATGGTCTCATTTTTAATCCGATCACGCAGAGAGACTCCTAGCATAGCCCTCTCCATTGCCATGTGTATGCTCGTCCTGCCCATTTTGATTCCGAAAGAAAATATTCGATTTTGGTCAAATTATGAATGAAAACCCTTTTTAGGTTGAGGTTATACTCAAAATTCTTTTGTTTTATCTAAAATATAAAACAAATGAAAAATGACTAATACTAGCTCAAACTGACTATGATGGGCAGAACGAGGCTATAATTATGTTGTTCCATTTGGATGTTGAAAGCAGGGATCGGAAACCGGTTTTTCTCCATACAAAAGAACGGTTCTAATTTCGTTCTTAGTAATTTAAAAATACGATGCAGTTAATTACATAAAGTGTTGAGGAGGAGGAATTATCTACAGATAAAGAGAAATTTTAAATTATTGAGCTAATTCGAGGTTTTTCTGAAAAACCGGTTCCGATCCCTGGTTGAATGCATATAAGATTTACGAATATTAACATGCCTTAAATTAACTGTGTTCTCGTACCATCGCCATGATGACTGACTGATGACTTTTTTCCAATAAGCGACCAGAGGTCAAATTCTTATAAAAATATTTAATTAGTCACTTCCCCATTATTCTCACATTTAATGTAAACTTATTAACGCCAAGAGTAAGCAATAATATTACCAACTGTGCATTTTCTCAGTATATTGTGTGGGGTAATAAAACAGGAAAGCAGGTTAGCGAGTATACCAAAAGTCACGCCGATTTGATAAATTTAGATTTTCCGCCTGTTTTCATGACTTGTGCTCATTTATCAGGTCATTGTAATGTGTCGAGTCATCGTTTGACATACGTTTTCTCGTTCCAGAGCGAGTCGGTGTCAGAAATCCACGCGATGGTATCAAGCAGCAAACCTATGACCACTTGGACCGTGTTACGCGCCGCACAACATTGTCGTGAGGCATGCGGCGGCCACGGCTTTATGAAGGTAAGGGGGCCCTAATCCCTAAAATAGTGTTTCCGCATACCTATAAGTTGGGACCCTTTAAACGAAGCGTGAAGAAGCATCTAGCGGGCCAGCAAGGCGGTGGCAACTAACAGGTTACTGATTGTCTCCTGTTCGTTGCCGCCGCGATTTGGGCTCTACTTTTCACTTACGATCAGGTGGAGTGGAGCCACTTTGTTGTGCCAACATAAAAAAAAAAAAATAGCAAAAAATGTGCGTTCTGGGCTCTTAGCCATTGTCTTAAAAAAAATACAAAAAGTCGAAGACTGTTCATTGTGACGAACATTGCCAAATTAAGGGTTAAGCTTAAATTGGCAAAAAAATGTAACCGTTATAATGGCGCGACCAGGAGCCTATTTCTCGAAAGCTTGTAACTTGTAATACAAGCGGAAGTCCTTATCTAATTAATGGTGTTAAAAGGAGACTTCCACTTGTATTACAAGTTACAAGCTTTTGAGAAATGGGCCTCAGATCCTGAATTCGATCGATTCATATTGCATTATTTAGTACTGAATTAGTACTATTTGGTACCTGTTGTAAAAAAATTAGTACCTCTTCTATAAAACGGTTACAAAAAAAATATGGCGTTCTAGCCTCCTCGTCAATGTGTAGAGCAGAAGATTTTCAGATTGCTATGTGAATGGGCCTCAGTTCCTGCTTTCCATCAGGTGGGCTGAGAGCTCAGTTGTCTACCTTCGTCACATAAAAAAAATTGTGGCTTGTTAAATTAAGACGGTTGTAAATAAGCGGGTTATCTGTTCTCGGGCCAACTAGCTTGCCAGTGGAAAAAAGCGGCAAATCTTACCATGGACAGCCAACTCATCGCGCGCATATTTTCTCGAATTTCCTTTTTCCAATGGCTGGTTGGCCAGAGTATATTGGATATTGATAAGTAATTCTGTAAAATACGCGCGAATCGTCTCACTGCCCGCTGGACCCGTTGATATAATACCGGTTTGGGCAGTTTTGCGTCGGCTCTAGCGTTGAAAATTTCCGGATTAAATCCCGTTTCTTACCAAACAGCTCGTTTTTTCCGGATTTTTTAGAAAAAAAAGAATTTTTTTTTTCCACTTTGATTTTCATTTCTAAACCGATGCGAATTAGGTCTAATTTTCACTTATACCAGGAGAACGCGATGTCATCGAGGAAAAGTCAATTGAAATAGATGGAAAGGAGTGACAAGTGACATTGATTATTTCTGTAAAAACCTGAAAAAAACTTAAAAAAACGATATTTTTAAAGTCAAAGTCAAAGTATTTATTTGCTAAGAATCATGGTCAGGTACAGTTGGTCAACATAAAACAATTTAAAGTTCAACATAATTCACCATAATAGTGGCATGCGAATTAAAATATGTACATAATTATAACAAGTTAAAATAAAATAATATAATTAAATTACACTGATAATATCATTAAAATTATTGGAATACAGAATTATTACACAATTAATTATTTAAAAATTCATTTAAATTATAAAAACATTCATCAATAAGCCAATTTTTAAGTTTGCGCAAAAATAGATTATTTGGTCCTAGTAGCCGTATGTCTTGAGGAATATTGTTGTACACTTTCCCTGACATTATGGCACAATTTTTGCTGTATTGAGCTGAGTTACAGGATGGGTTTTGGATCCGAGATATGATGTCCCTGGTTCTCAATCTAGGATTTTGGACAGGTTTAGTAAACAACTCAGGGTTGTACCGTACAAATTTGGCTTGTTCATAAATATACATGCTAGTTAAAGTCATAGCATGCAACCTTTTAAAAAGCGGTCTGCACGATACTAATGACCACGATTTATATCATCATCATCATATTCAGTCGTTATTCGCCCACTGCTGAGCATAGGCCTCTCTTCTTGTACGCCACTGGTCCCGGGCCTGAGCTAACCTCATCCAAAAGTGACCCGTATCCTTCCGAATATCGTCCACCCATCGAGCGGTCGGACGCCCTGCGCTTCTCCCGTATGAAAGCGGCCACCAATCCGTTAACATTTTGGTCCACCTGCCATCACGCTGCCTGGCAATGTGTACTGCCCTATTCCACTTCAGTTTGGTAATACCGTCTCCGATGTCTTGCATTTTCATATACACCGTGAAATTTTAGTGGTTGTTTTCCCGCGGCAGGGCGATTTTGTTGCTCATAATGAACAACTTTTACTATGGGGCCAACCGTCGGAAATCGAAAACAAAATCAGCTGTTCCATACATTTCTGGGAATGATAAGTCGACCATTAGTATGGAACAGCTGATTTTTTTTTCGATTTCCGACGGCTGGCCCCATAGTAAAAGTTGTTCATTATGAGCAACAAAATCGCCCAAAACAACCACTAAAATTTCACGGTGTATTCCCGATAAAATTAGATTTTTTCCGACATTTTCAACGCTAGCCGGCTCTGAATAAACTTCGATAAACTTTCTCATCTCCAGAGAGCGAACCTCGGCGACATCCGCAGCAACCACGAGGCGACAGTCACGTATGAAGGCGACAACAGTGTTCTCTCCCAGCAGGCCGGCAATTGGCTCCTGCGGCAATACGAGTGCAGCCAATCACAGGCCGTGGACTCCCCCCTCGGCACCGTCACGTTCCTGCACCACACGAGGGAGATCCTTCAGAGCCGCTTCGCTTGTACGGAGGCGGCGCAGCTGAAGAACGCTCAATGTGAGCCACGTTAGGGATTACCGCCCGTGGGCTGTTAAGGTTTTACGTTTAGCTTTGAACTGGGATTTACTTTACTCCACGTAAAGCGAGCAGAAAATCCCATTTACCAATAAAGAATTAATATGTTTAGAATTATAACTAACGTGAGACTCAAACATATTTAAATATTTATCACACGGGTTACTCACGTAATTTAAGTCGATAATTGCTCGACATGTTTCGGTCCATTTAGAGGATCCTCATCACGCAGTACACGTCGGGCTTTGGTCGCGGATACTCCATGATGAGGATCCTCTAAAATAAAGATGTTTAGGTTACGAATAAAGGTTAATGTATTATTCTTTGACTTAGTTATTGACGAATGTTACTAAAACTCAGTACTGTTTTGCAATAATGGAAAAAGTTGACAATGGCTAAGTGAACGAACTAAGTCTTTTAAACCAACAGATATTTATTTGTTTATAATATTTTACATTGCATTATGCAAGAAAAAAGACGATCTCGACAGTACCAACCAGATCGTGCTGAAAAGTACTATGAAATTCACTTCTGCACGCGATCAGAAAAGTAACATTTGCATTGTAGATATTATATTCTATATAACGTGGCAAATAATAATTAAATCTTCACGCATTTCATAAAAAACACAAAAATATTTTAGCTCATAAATAAATCTTGTTATTCAAGAACAATATTAACCCTTCAACTGGCTATTCAATTCATTGAAGTTGCTGAAAGTTCAACTTTCTGTCAGTTAATTAAAATCCAAATAGGCATTCCCGCAACGGAAGCTTGCCAGACTAAGGTTTAACATAATCTGTTTTAAATTATAAATAATAGATGTCATATACCAAAGAAAAACGACCAAGATCACCTAACGTCTGAGGTGCAGGCATGTATTGCTTGCCCTTAGAGAATGGTCAAAGGCGCCTAGCCTTGTAAGGGATTGCATATACCCGAGAAAATTGACCGGTGGTTGCTAAGACCGAGTGGCCGAGGGGTGCAGGCATCAGCCGCGAAAGCTGAGCACGTGGGTTCGATCCCCACCTCGGACGTTGGTGATCTTGGTCGTTTTTCTTGAGTATATGACATCTAATATTTATAATTTATATAGTATTAAGTAGTGTGACTACTGGGGAAATATAAAAAGTACAAATCAAAATATTTAGTTAATAAATAATTTGATTTGTGTTTTCACAATACGTTCAATAATCTATTTTGTTACAGTCATCCTATCAACCTACAAATGGCTAATATGCTGGCTCCTAAAAGAGACTCACGCGAAATACGAATCTCTCATCGCCAGTGGCCTAAGCAAGTTCCAAGCGAAAGCCAAGTGCCAAGTATACAAGTGGCAGACCTTAACGGAGGTGTATGCGGAATACTTAGCGTTGCTGTTCAGCTGGGACGCTATAGGGAAGAAGGAGAAGGAACTGCAACCGGTTTTGGAGAGGCTGTTTTTGTTATATGGACTGTGGTCGATGGATAGGTGAGTACAGATTTGGTGAACAATCTGTTTCGTAATAGTACTTTAGATCAGAGGCCGGGAAAATTAGGATTTCCGGCCAAGTTGGTTGGGAAAATGAGGATAGGTAACGAGAGAAATACGAATCTCTCATCGCCAGTGGCCTAAGCAAGTTCCAAGCGAAAGCAAAGTGCCAAGTATACAAGTGGCAGACTTTGACAGAGGTGTATGCAGAATACTTGGCGTTGCTGTTCAGCTGGGACGCTATAGGGAAGAAGGAGAAGGAATTGCAACCGGTTTTGGAGAGGCTGTTTTTGTTGTATGGGCTGTGGTCTATGGATAGGTGAGTATAGATTTGGTGAACAATCTATTTTGTAATAGTACATTAGATTAGAGGCCGGGAAAATGAGGATTTCTGCCCAAGTTGGTATATACCGGATAGGTAACGAGGCCGGGAATCGGTTTTCACGCCGAGGCATGTATAGTGTTTTTCTCAAACATACAAAGAAAAAAAAATATGACAATGTTGTCGAAATTAAAAGAAAAGTTACTTTGCAGGCCTAGGCCTGAAAAGTGTTATGAAATTCTATTTCCATCCCAGTGAGTTACTGCGCCCTAAAAGTGATACTTTCGAGTCTATTTTAAGGAATGTAAAGACAATATTTCATTGCATGTTTGAGAAATATTGTATTGTTCGAGTTTCGTTGCCAAAACGACAAAATACGGGCATGGGTTTCGTTTTGTCATATCTCTCTCTGTCTCGTCAGTATGCTTATATGCTAAAGGCAATATCTAGGCAACGGCGTCACCTCCATTCGACATTTATATTTTTTGGCATAATCGTAACCGTAAGCCGCGTTTTCACTTAGCGTTCTAAGCGCGCATTTGTTCGTTCTTTGGCAGATGAAAACAGGATTTCACATAGCAAAATATTCGTTCGTCATGAAGAAGTAATGCTCAAAACACTAAGTGGAAACGCGGCTTTAGTATAATTGGACGTAATTATGCAAAAGGGAACCAACCCACATGAATTTTTCATTCTAATTAACACTTTAAATCACAAGAAACAAAGTCAATTTAAAAATGACAGATTCGTGTGGATTGGTTCCCTTTTGCATAATTACGTCGAATCATAGGGGTGTGTATAACTTATAGACCAGTATTATCCCAGTATTCGCATTATTCCTTCTCTCAGAACCTTACATGGCGGTCCTGCCAATATCAAACATGGCGCAGCTCATCTAGAACAAAGCCGCTCCATAATTTTCTAGTCAAATTACATCATTGAAATATTGCTGTTAATGTATGAATACATGTAACTACATTTGTCACCACCCCAACTCCTCCTGTGGGTGTCGTAAGAGTCGACTAAGGGATTGAAGTGTCACTGGCCATTATTTGATAAAAAAAATGATGATGGGCAGCAGTGTCATCATACTGGACACATTACTGCGATCGCCAACCCGCTTGCCCAGCGTGGCGATTATGGGCATTTACCTCCTAATGTGTCTATACGCATAGTTAATAGGAGAGGCCTACGTCCAGCAGTGGACTATTATAGGCTGATGATGATGATGATGACATGTAACTAATATGTCTGATTATGTAATACTTTGTACAGTCAAAGACAAAATAAGGTGTACACAAAAATGTTCAAGAATATGTCCCAGGGCACTCTAATTCTGTGTAATAAGAACGTCGTAACATATTTTTCAGCGGATTCTTTCCGCTCCCGGCCCGTGGTCCAACAGCTATGTCCAACTGGTTGTGCCACGGGTAAGTAAAATTATCCGTGGTTCAACTGTCAGATTACTTTTTTTTTACTGTCATGTAATTATGATCCATAGTACAACTGAGGGGCAATTGTCCAACTAAATACGTAAATATATGTTCTAGTATTGGACTACCGATAAATTTAGTGTACCGTGGTACTACAAATTGGACTGAATTTTTGCAGTGTTTAAAATGTAGGTTAAGATAGAATTAAGTTTGTTATGTTTTAGCGTAAGCTGTAATTACAAATTCCTTTTTGAAATAAACAAATAAACCACGGGTAAACTAACTTCCTCGTAGTACAATCGATTGGACTACGGATAATTATATTTCTCCGTGGCCCAACCAGTTGGACATAGCGGTTGGACCACAGGTCGCGAGCGATTCTTTCGATACTTCTTTTTGCACTTGACTGTACTTACTTCCACTATTACTTCCAGGCATCTAGTAGAGCTATACCAAGGCGGGTTCGCTTCAGGCGCCTCGCTAGCGACACTAGTACGGCAAGCGATACTCGAGCTATGCGCGGCGATAAAACCCGACGTTGTCAGCATAGTGGACGCACTAGCACCTACGGATTTTGTGCTCAACTCTGTGTTGGGCAAGAGTGATGGCAAGGTAAGTTAACTACAGTATCTCGCTAGTGGAGCATTCCATGAAAACGTGTCGTAAGCGACACTGTCTTTTCAATACTTTTGAAAAATTAAATTAGTAAGCCGAGTTACAGTATAATAATAACATATCAAGGCTTTAAGATTGACAGTGTTTCCTACCAGCTAGCATATTTTATTAGAGTAGCTACCATAGAGACACGTAAGCGACAAAAAGTAGATGTTTTCATGAAATGCTCCTAGTAGGCAATGGAAAACCGGTTACGGTTTGTATGAAATAACCGGATATGCCCGTATAAAAATATTCGGTTTTCCATTCGCTACTCGCTATACTCTGTTTGGTTTGGTGTTTAAAAAAAGGTAAACAATCTTGCGGTATCTTTTTATTGAAAAATGCATTTAAAAATCCAAACTAGGTACTTAATAAATAAATAAATAAATAAATATCTTGGGACATCTTACACAAATCGACCTAGTCCCACGGTAAGCTCAATTAAGGCTTGTGATGACTTAATGAATCAAAACAATGGAAATCACTGTATTTCCTTGTTATATTATGTATATTTGCTAAAACTTATTTTCTACTCGTAGTTTTCAATAAAAAGATACTGCAAGATTGTTTACCTTTTTTTAAATACCTAATCAAACAGAGTATAAGGGTAAGGCCGCGGATTTTGACGAATTCGGAGCTTAAAATTTGTCTTGCTCATAAAACAAAACTGATAACATCTAGAGAACTCCGATCAATTTTAAAATATTCCCCTATGCTCAGTTACATGTAATCAAATGAAATAGCTAATTTAGCTCTTTATTTAAAATTAATAAATAAATATTTCTGCCAAAAACGTAACATAAGTCGAGTAATTTTTTCGACTACGAGTACTTAAAACCTTTTTTTTTCATATTATTAGACTTGTCAGCATTAAATGTTTGATTTTAAACCAAATTAGAATGATAAACGATTGCTTCGTTCATTAAGGACTTATGATATGTGAACAATTTTACTGTTTTCTTTCCCT